>VDFB02336151.1:0-35210 GCA_007258455.2 Sequoia sempervirens
TTGTCAATCTTATCCTCTGAAGATAAGATATTTGTAATCCTTATCCTTTATGGATAGGATATTTTTCAATCCTTATCCTTTATCCCTTGACTTTGATTTTGACTTCCTTTGACTTTGGCTTTGACTTCCTTCCATTGACTTTGACTTTGACTTTCTATTGACTTTCTTTTGCAGAAAATATTTTCCCTTTATTTTACTTTTTTTGTTCCGATTTTCCATAAAAATCAGGTAACATTTTGGCGATCTCAAGGGGGTTATTTGCTTGCTGAATAACTAGCCAGCTGCCTTATATAGTCCATTGGGCATGGAGTCTTCATATGGATCAACAAAAACTGTTTGCCTCATCAAAAACAATGTTACCAACCTGCTCCAAAAGAAAGGAGCTTGGTACAAACAACAACTTGCAAATAAAGCACTTAGGGAAATGAAAAACAATAGCAATGTGCGAGATGCACTTAGAGGAATTGAAACTAAACAAACAATTAACTCAAGGTCCCTCAAACATTAGTAACAATGTTTGAGATGGATCCCATTGACTTGGATATGCAAAACTTCACCATTAAGCCTTGAGATTTGAAAAGCATTGGCTTGCTTGCAATTGGTGATGATGTAGGGACCACTCCATAAGGCGTCAAATTTAGAATGTCTACCTGCCTTTGCTCTGTCAGCATCCCACTTCAAAACCAAGTCACCTTCCTGAAAAACTCTTCCAACAACTTTCTTATCAAATGTCCTTTTGACCTGTGCTTGATGAACCTCAAGGGTTTTCATAGCTTGATCTCTAACTTCTTCCAACTCCATCAATTTTGCCAACCTTACTATCATAGCATCACTTTCCAACAATTCCAATTGTCGAGCAATTTCAAGAGAAGGTAATTCAAAAGATAATGAAAGTTTTGCCTCTTTGCCATAAACCAGCAAGAAAGGAGAGTTACCTACAACCCTCTTTGGCGTGATCCTATCAGCCCAAAGGGCTGTTCAAAGTTTGGTGTGCCATGTCCTCTGATTATTTGCAACGGTCCTCTTGATGATCGTGATCAAATTCTTGTTCGTAGACTCAACCAATCCGTTACCTTGAGGGTAATAATTGGAAGATGTCTTCAAATAACTCCATTTTGAACAGCCCATTCACTGATTTTGATACCTACAAAAGCTTTGGCATTATCTGATATAATAGTGAAAGGAACACCAAACCTTGTAACCAGCCCATCAAGAAACTCTAAAATGGAAGCTTCAGTAGCATCTTTCAATGCAACAACTTCGATCCACTTGGTGAAATAGTCTGTAGCTGTTAGCACCCATTTGTGAACTACACTAGGTGGTGGATTAATTACTCCAATAAAATCTAACCCCCATTGTACAAATGGTTGGTCCGTCTGAATAGGATGGAGTGGTAGAGCAGCAAGTCTTTGCTTTCCTGTAAAAATAGCACACTCTTTACAACTTTTCACCCACTTGTGGGCATCTTTGAATAAATTGGGCCAATAATACCCAGCCCTCATGATTTTTACAGCAGTTGTCCTTGGTGAGTAATGACCCCCTGAAAGGCCATTATGGAATTCCTAGAGAACTTTGTTAATCTAATCTTGCTTAATGCACCTCAAAAGTACTCCATTAATGTCCTTTTTAAATAAAGCACCATCAATAAGAACATAAGGAATGGACTGAAGTCTGAAATACCTTCATTTTGATGGACTTAACTCTTGGGAATATTGGCCCGTTTGAAGAAAATGGACCATATCTTCATACCAACTAGCAGGAGGTGTATCTTCAGCTAATTGTGGCTCTTCATTAGCATAAACCATGTCTGAAGCAGTCATTATATCTACTGCTAGTTGTTTGCACAACCCTTGTCCTCTTACTAGCCTTGCTATTTTGATGTCCACATCATATTCCATGACTCTCGTGATCCAACCAGCTCTTTTTTCACTTACATCCTTGCTCAAAAGAAACTCTTTTACACTAGCATGATTGACCATTAACTGAATCTTGTTGTTAGAAAGCATATGTCTGAATTTTTTTAAGGCTTTAACAACAGAAAACACTTGCTTTTCAACAAAGTTATAGCTGATCTCATAGTCCTTTAATGGCTGGCTGAAAAATGCAATTGGCTGCTCCAAGGAATCTTCATTCTATTGTGTCAAAATAGTTGATATACTTTCCTCGCCTCCATAAGCATATAGAATGAAATCCTTCTCATAATTAGGATTGACCAAGGTAGGAGCTTCAGAAATTGCCTTCTTTATCTCCTCAAAGTTGTCTTTTCCTTCTTTTGTCCAATTGAAAGGAACATTTTTTCTCAACATAGAAGTGAGAGGTTTACTCAATAATGAAATGTTAGGAATGAATCATCTTACCAAGAAAGCTTTGTAGTTGTTTCTTATGGCTTGGAAGAGAGAGAGCAATAATAGTGTAATGTCCCTTACTGGCCTTGCATGAGGTCACTTGTTTGCCTAGAATTGATTGTTAGAGTGCCGAGTTTAGGGTTTCTTCTTTCCAAAAGGGAATGTAACTTTCTAATGAAATAATCCTATAGATTGAAATCTGCATTCACCAAATTAATAACATTTCCCCATACACATATATCTGTTAGCAATAATATCTAGATATCCAAAATATATTCATAAACATAAGGCAATAATGAAGACATAAGAGGAGTGCCATAGGTGGATCTACCTTGAAGCCCTCATGTAAAACTCAAGAGGTTGTCATCACAATCCTTCTTGCCTAGAGGCTTAGTACCTACATACTCCTCTGCTTGGCAACACCTGGAGTATAATATGCCAACCAAATTTTTTCTTGATTTTAATATCAATTACAATGCAACGCGCACCCGCTAAGGTTAGCTCCAAAACCAAAACGATGCGGAATAGTAACTCTAACCAAGAATGCGACCTAAAACCATTGAAGGAAGAGGGGCGGGCATATGGTTAGAGGATCCCTAGGATCTAAATAACTCAATAACTGAAATTGATTACAACTAGAAATAGAGGATAAAACTCAATGCCAAGAATGTGCACACAAGATCCCTTTGAAGGCGAGGTGCTAACATATGGCGGAGTACTTATTACAAAACTAAAATTAACTTAGGCGGATAACCAGCCATGGAAGTTTTTCAAACTAACTAATTCATCTGTTGCGGCGGGCATCCACTCAAGAGTGGGGATTCACCACTTGACAGTGGGTACAAGAAAGATTAAACATTCATTCTCCACACTGACGGTAAACCATCCAGGGGTGCTTAATGTGAAATTAAAGAAATAATTGTAGCAATAAAGGACTGGAATAGTACTACTGTTTACAGTCTTACAATATGAGAAAGAGCTGCAAATTACATGAGAATTACAATAGCTTCAAAGCACATAAGTTTTTGATGATCTCACACAATTAATTATCTCTAAAAATGTTGAACAAGACTCAAAATCTGAACTTCTAGAAGTCTGATAATAATAATCAGCAAACTGAAAATGAATAACCAGCAACTGTGAATTCAATGAAATGATCATAGCTTCTTCATTTTAACTCCAAATTGGTTGAAACTGAATGCAATAGCTTCCTAGGAGATTGGCGCCTCAATTTCAATGAAATTCCAGCATCAAAAACTCCTCCAACATTTAGCACGAATTCCAAGGCCCCAAGAGAATGGTACAGCCCTCTTTAAGAGCGATTTTCTTGTATAAAATCAGCAACTTCACATTAAAATCTGAGATTGCAGCCAATGGGTCGCCTAGGGCAATAAGATGGAAAGGTGAAATGCCAACAAACAAATAAAATTTATTCTAGGAGCTATAAACAAATATCTCATTCAGCTGTAAGTAAACCAGCAACTTGAAAATGACCAAAAACTCCAAAAATTCTCCAACAAATGAGCTCAATCTGCTAGTTTGGATGAGAAGCAGCAAAATAGCCAACTAGGTGTTATCTCTCAAACACAAAATTGGACAAAAGGCTAAGAGGTAAGCATTCCTCGAAGCTAAAATCACAATGTCATTTTGATAGCATAACAATAGCATAAGTTCATGAATGCCAAATGTTGGAGCAAAGCTTCATTTTTAAAGGAAAGAAGATGACTCTTCAATTTCCCATCAAGGTATGCCAAAAGCCACATTTGCAACTTTTCAAAATTTCAAAAAGTAATAAATCTCCTCCAAGGTGGCGTCCAAACCTCAAGGCATTCAAACTTTTTTAATAAAATAATAAAAACTCCTTCATGAAGGTGTCGCCCTTCATGGCCCTCTTTTAAACACAACTTTAAGTTTTCACTAGGCCAAGGGGTCAACTAAAAAATATAACATTATGGCCTTGAAGTGAATTATTTCACCAACAACTGCTTTTAAAAGCCAAAACTTAAACTCAAGCAACTGCTCTAGCAGAAAATGAAGAACTGTAGAACTGACAACTGCTCACTGCCAAAAATAGTATTTACTATAAATAGTAAACACCTAGAAATGCCCCAAAACCTCCAAGCAAGGAAACCCTAAATTTACCTCAACAAGCCTACGGGCCTCCAAAATAGGCTAATGAGCAACTGAGCTGATCATTGATGAAAAGGGGGCATTACAAACAACATATAATGCCTCCAAGTTATTAGGAAGTGAAGTCTGATGTTCTGAGTTACACTTCTGGACTTATCATTAGGAAGTGAAGTCTATAGTTGGACATGAGAGAATCATATAAATTTTAATATTTTGTTATTGATTAGGCTAGTATTTCCTTTCATAATCTACCTAGTGTCTTTCTTGTGAAAAGATGAGCGTTTTATTTTTTATCTAGTTGGAAGAGAGTATTAAACACACCTACAATGTAAGTCAGAGATTGACAAATGCAAAAAGATATCATGGGAAGATTAAAACTATATTGGGTTAGGCTGCCTGACTAGAAATAGCAATAATAAAAAGCAATGGTTGTAGTATAACCAGAAAATGTAGATTTAAACAAGATGTCTGGAACAATTCATTATATTTCTGTGTAGGCAAAGGACAACAAACAACATTCAAAAGTCCATGGAAAATGCACATGAGAGCTCCCCAACAATGTCCAAAAGAGGACCACAAGTAAAATCAATTAAGGCAACAGGCATGGTGGTTGATATTTCTAACCACCTAACCAATCAATACTAATAAAACTTAATATCAATCTATACAAACCTATCTGTTGACAGGTGTTTTATGACCACACCAACACAGAATAAAGTTTCCAACAGTCATTCTATCCTCTCTTGATCAAAATCTCCTGCATGCTAAGATTGCGAAAGATCATGCATTCAAATCCAAGGTTCCTTTATGCAGTGGACATGGAATCAGTTGGCTTGATGTGATTTGCTGGTGTTTCAAGGGGACTTACACAATTGTTCGCTCCAAGAGAAAGGGATTTTCAAGATTTGGAAGATTTGTCAATGAAGCTCGAGTTTCCTAAGCTAACCAAAAAGTATTGAATTTGAATGGCTGCAGGGATTAGAAATGCTATGATCTACTCTAGGCGCAGGATGTGGAGATCAATTCTTACAAACTTCAACCAAGCTTTGCTTTGCCTCACTTTGGACAGCTTCCACAAAACAAGTGCAATCTTCAAAGGAGTAACTAGAAATATTCAGATTACAATTCAACATAAAGACACCATCACAACGACGCATACCAACATGTAAATCATAATCGAAGTTAGGTCCAAACTATTCCAGTTGACCACACAAAGCGAACCCACCATCAATGAGCCCACTAGTGGTATGGATTAGCGAAGCTTGCTCAATTCAACCACCACATTCCACAATTATCTACTTGCATGAAACGAAATCTATTCTACTCTAAGTTCTACTTTAAGATTCTATGTGAATTGGAAGGACGAAGAAATCTTGCTAGCTACCCACAATGAAAGATGAAATCACAAGCAATGACAACTCTTTTTAGTATAGGAGTGTTCACAACAATCTCTTACAAAGCATTCAATTTGAAAACTTTCCTTCCTCTTCCTATCAATCTATCAATCTATGCTATATGTATCTTTATGCTCTCTCTTGTGTTACTATGATTCTATCTATGATATACAAATGAGGGGGGATGCCCCTTTTATAGTTGGCCAATTCCAACGAACGACTCAAATTCAAATACAAATAAGGGCTTAGATTGAGCCACATAAACCCTAGTCAAGATTTTGCCCTAAAAACTGCCAGAAAGTGGAGTAGTGGGGTAATAAATGAGCACAGAATGCCCACACTCTCCCTTTGACCACTATGAGCATTTAATGTCCACTATCTTCCAAAAGATTCTCATCCAGAAACGCATTCCCACTATTCTTCTCCTTGACTGCAAACTCTATGAATCTGGTCAACACTACCTCAACCTCCTGAATTGAAATGGGTGGAACGTGGTTGAGCTGGAATTCAAGCACTATGACCGCCTGTCCCTGCCGAATACAAGATTTTCTCCAAGCTTTTAAAGCATCCCGAGTACTCTGAATAATGTTGGAGAAGGTTGAAATGTTCTCAAAATCCACCTGGGCAAAAGACCTCACATCCGAGAAGAAGGGCTCCAACCTGCTCCTCAGGCCATCTGCAGTCACTTCCTTTGGAGTCAGCCTTTTAGCAAATAAGGCTTCGAGTGTGTTTAAGACTCCTTCCTATATGTTTCCCATAGCCTTTCTAACTCTAACTGACTCTACCTGTGCTGTATCAAAGAAGCCTCGACCAGTGAATGCTGAAGAATACCAGTTGGGGAAATCATACCTATCACCCTCTGAATTACTCCTCCCTCAATCAGAGTTTGCACGGGCATATGCATCAAGGCTGCCAAGCAAGGGACGGTTTTATCTTGATAAATGTGTGCTTCGCTCCAAGCTTGATCGACATTTTCCATGCGCGTAAGAATGTTGAAGGCTTGCTCAAAAGAATAGGCAAGATCATCTATGAATTTCTCTGCCTCTAAGCGAACATTGCCAACCCACTTGTCTACTTCTTGAGCCATCCTCTTCAAATCTTCCAAGTTCCTAATTGATTCTCTCAGAAGCTCAGCTAGGAGATCAACTATTGGATTCTCTTGTCGACACGAACGTGCTAAATGTTGCACATAACCAATCAATGTCCTATGCTCCTTCTTCAACCTTTTGTACTTTCCTTCCATCTGGAGCAGTCTATCCTTCAGAGCCTGATAGGAGCTATCACATTCTTCAATTATCTGAGCTCCTGTAGGGCGGCCTAGTTCCACAGTAGTGACCACATAATTTTCAGGTACAACCTCATCTCGGTCACACTCTACTCTGGGAACAGCTACATGAAGCATGCGAGAACCAGTATTATCTGTAGATATCTTGGAGTATTTCCTGGCTCTCTCTTATTCTGGTGGCCCGCTAATCCTGCTGAGGAATTCATCCATCTTGATTGTTGGGTCAGTCTCCTCCTTGGGATCCTTCCTCATTCTATCTTTAAGCCAATTGGGCACTGCCTGATGCAAGTTGCAAATAATAAGTGGTTTCTCCTCTCTTGCTTCTTCACGTACTTCTTCTCTAACAATATTTTGCGGAGGCTCGTCAATCTCCATCTGCTGAACATCCTCTCCTAGATCTCGAGCTTCCTACCATGTAGTATTCTCATCTTCTAATGTTGTTTCAATCATTTGTTGGAAGCAAGTGTCTGTTGCCGTCTCCTCTTCCTCCTCTTGCTGACTTTCTCTTCTAGGAGCATTGAAACTTAGGCTATTTGGCTCCCTGAGTGGTGGCTGGTTTACCTCCTAAAATTCTTGCTCCTCGTTCAATTTATTTCTCTGACTCCCAAATAGTGAAAGCTCCTGCACACTCGAAGATTGAGTCTGCAATCGTATGGGTGATGCTTCTTCTACCCTCTGAGGCACTGGCTGAACTTGTACTTCTCTTTGTGGCTCAGAAGCTTAGGCAACCTGTTTTCTTTTCCTTGCTCATGGCGGCCTCTAGTCACCCATGAGATTGTAAGTGAGAGCAATTGATTTACTTTTGAGCCTATTCGCATGCCTCTCCACCCAGCTCCTTGTGAATGTCAGAACTAGTATGCATAATGTGTCCAGGTTTGTGATCTCCGGTTTTGACCAATCAGGTAGTGGGACCGGTGTATTTCTCACTGACTCATAGTTTGGTTGTATTACATTCACGTCCTCATCTACTTGATCTAGAAATGGAACAATCTGGCACTCTCTGATCATCTTCAGAGGTAGCCTGGTAAACATTCTGCTCCTAACATCAGCATCATCTACCGCATTAGCCTAGAAGTCTTCAATATGAGCCCTGTGCCTGTACTCCACACTTTGCAACATTCTGATGTTATTGTAAGGATTGAAATCTTGCTTGCTGGTGTGGTATGTGAGGTGGAAGAACTGCAACTCATCCTCAGCTTCTCTGGCTACCTGCAATGAAGGACAAACTTCATTTGAATTTCCCACAAAGATTGGGAAGTCTAATCCTCCTTTCTTCTTCTTCTTCTGAATTTTATCATAGGCAATGAGCTGCCTAGATACTTCTAACATAACCATTCTGTCAGTGGGGTACCTTGGTAATCTGTATGGATACAACGTGAACCCCTGCAGCCTAATATAGGTGAACTTCGGAAATTGGATAAACCAATATCCATATTCTTCAATTAGCTCCTGAGCCTCTTTTGATATTCTTTGTTGAGTCCTTTGCTAAAGAGTCCTCGCTATGTGCATGGTGAAGGCATCGTTCACCCTTTTGTACTTAGAGGTGTTGCTCAAATGCAACTGCAGGAAAGCCTCATAGATTTTAAATTGTTCAAGACCACACCCAATTGGCTCCCTGTAGGTTATCCCTCTGTACTTAGTCATTCAAGCCAACATATATATAACATATGAGCTCATGTAGAACGTTTTAGTTCTTCTCACATTCCTGAACTGCTCATCTAGATTGTCACTTATCATCCTTGCCCAGTCAACGCATTCTTTCCCCCCCATTACAATCCCGATGTAATAAAATATCCATGGCTCGAAGATGAATGATTGAGAGCTTCCATTCACACGGTTGAGCATCATTATCAAGTCACAATACTCTTGTTTCACATCATCCGAGATAATCTGCTTGGGAAGCTTGGTGCGAGGAGGCCTGGATTTCTGCATCCAAACTGAATTTATCATCCCGACACATCTTTCAAAAGAGGAGGCGTACATCCTTTCAGCTCTTTCCTTTGTTTTGTACACCATCCTGTCGGAAGTGGGAATCCCAAACGCCTCTCTGATGGCCTCAGGTGTGAGATTGGCAAACAATTTTCCATCAGGAGAAACAATCATTTTTCGCTCCGGCCTATAGCAATTGGCGCACTCCATGATCAATTTCGGACACTGGATTGCTGGTGGAAAACCAACAGCTGCATAGAGTCCACTCTTCATAATTTGATGCACTGTGACTGATGGAGGATGGCCCCCTAGCCCGTACATTCGTCCCCTGAGTGCCCCTAGGTTGAATGAACCGAGGTTGGTGTCATTCAACTCTCCCAACTTTGAAGTAAACTTTGATTCAGGAAGAAATGTCTTGCTTAGCTTCTTAATTACTGTCTGCCTGGACACGCTAGCTTTGCTCGATTCAGCATTTGCAACCTTGCCTACAACCTTGTTCGCTCTTGCAGCTTCTCCTTCCCCTGCTTCAGCCATCTTGCAAAATAAAAGATAGGCATTAAAATTTAGAATTAGAAAACAAATCACCTCGGGATGGTGAAAGTATGGAGTAAACTTCGAAAAAGAAGAGCCTTCGGCATTACATTTTCAAACTCCAAACCTCAATACTTTCAGTAGTATAACTTCTGGCACTTAGAAAAATTCACCCAAGCTTGCTGATTTAACTTGTAGCTTCACCTCAACACTTTTCTCCTCACCCTCAGAGCCACAACTTCGTACTTGCAACTGGTGCGAATAAAATAAAAACTTTGTGGCTTAAATAATTATGTGAGGGAGTTTATTTTAGCAAGTTCATTAAATCTCTTCTTCCACTACTTGGTAATTTCTATCTTTGGAGAGGAGATGGGTGAGTTGTCACCCAGACGGGTCCCAGTCGTCATAAAATTTTCCTTCGTTGAAGATTCTTTCCCATGCAAAATTTGAATTTTCCCCCTTTAACTGCCTGTAACAATTTGTTATCTCAAATTTTTATGGGGAAATATTTAATTCTTTTAATATCTCCAACATTAAAATTTTGCCCCCACTTTATGTTTTAAAAAAATAAAATAAAAATAATCCACACCACATTCCCCTGGGCGCACTTAGGGGGTCACGTTCATATCTCTAGGCGTATTTCAGACCTTGTTTTATTGTTTCAACGCCTTAGACAAATTTTAATCTTAACTCACACTCCTTGGGCGCACTTGGAGGGGTCTACTTACATTTTTCATTGCCTTAGAAACTTTCCACTTAGGTACTTAAGTTGGGCGCATATGAGGGGTTGAGGTTTCACTTTCTATGCCTTCAGTGTTTTTGACGTCATCTCATCTTCATTCTCCCTTGGGCGCATACAACGGGTTATCATTTCAATTTCTCACACCTTAGACAATCCTTCATCCTTATTACCTCTTGGGTGTTACATCCCAAATTGTGAAGTTACTATTTACCGTTAATAGATAGGGTAAATGTGAATACAGTGTGGAATTTGGAGATGAATTATTCATGCTTGTACCTTGTTCTCAATATGAATGTATCTCACTTGATGTTGTTTCATTTGATGCTATCTCAGTTGATGTTATTCATGGTGAAATACTGCATAAGGAGGTTAATGAATCATGTTGATTTATCATATATACTGCTATTGTTGTAAGCATTTGATTGTCGTGAGTTTATGACAGTGGATGCAGGTATGAGGACCATTCCTCCAAGTAGAGGAGAAATATCACTCAGGAGAGGAGCTTGGTCGGGTAAACAATAACAAGAACCATATGAGCATACACACACATTCCTTAGATTGAGTAAGCTTACTTAGTTTGTGTGGGTAATAGATAAGTCATCCAAAGGCTTATGTGTTTGCGTTAGGAGTCGTGTTTAGTTCTATATGCATTTATAAGTGATGATTATCTATATATTTGTATGTGGTTTTACGATTATGTGGATATTAATAATATTATATTATTATTACCTGATGACTTTACATTTATATGAAATATATATTTATATATCGGGTATATGCTAACTGGCTCACGATATATTTATATTTGTTAAAATATATATTTTTATATATGTAATTATATATTAAATATTATATATAATATTATTATAGTTATATTAAAATATATATATATATTAAATACTCAGGTATCTAAATATTTATATGTTTAATATATTTAAAAGGACTATAATAATATTTATATAATAAAATATATAAAGGAATTATATTTTGAAATTATAAGTCTCTAAAAGTGAAAATAGATTATATTTCACTTACATATATATGATTAAATGTTTTTAACTCTAAAGTGTAAATATTTATAAACTCTAAGGCATTGAAATTAAAAGATTTAAATCTTTTAATATGAGTAAACATTATAAAACGAACTATTGGGAGAAATATAGTCGCTAGACTTGGAGGAAATATAAGTCTTCATTAAAGAATCGAGTCTTTGTTTTAAAACATAAGGCAAAAATATGAATCGAAATATTTAGAGGAAAACATTTGAAATAAACAAAAATATTTCTGAGAAGGCTCTTCCGTTGAAATGGCGAGAGCTTCAAACGCACCAAAACATGGAAGAAAAAATTCAAAGGTTGCAAACGAGGCGATGCCAGTTGAGAGGTAAAAGGTGTTGCAAGTCGAATCATGACTAGTTCGCAGCAATGGGGATTCATCCTCTCTTGGGTGCTAGAACTGGATGTTTTTCCTGTAAGTAGCAATTTTTTTGTTTTGAGTTGAACAAGTCTGGAAATGCTGGCTCCAAGAGGGTCGAATCACTCTTTTTTATGATGATATAGGGTTTAGAAACCCGCTAGGTAGCATTTGAATAAGTCTAGACACCTTCTTGTCATTTTACATGCCCTCAATGGTGGAATTCATTGCAATTTCGGGCTTATAAATAGACGCCCAACCATTCTTTGTTTGATCTCATTGTGCAATCTGAGTCTTGCGTTTTTTAGAGCTCCCATATCCATTCAATTGAGTTGCTGTGTTTTCTTTATTTGCTGCATTTTCCTATATGCTGAGTGTGAGAAATACAGTAAGCTTTTACCAACAATTATCAAACTACTGTGTTAAATCCTTTTTGAGCTTTGAGTGAAGTGAAGCCATAGTTGAGAAAGCTTTTATTAGGGGAGTCCAATTTGTGAGAAGTGACTTGAGAGATCACCATAGTTTGAGAAACTTGCATAGAAGCCATTTTCATTTGGAATTCTGTAAGTTTGTTGGAGTGTCAAGAAGAGCAGTGCCGGGAGAAGGAGCTTTAAATATTAGGCATGAAATCTATTTTATTGTGATTCTTTGTTTGAAATGTTGCATTCTCTTGGTCTTGTGATTGCTGTTTGCAAATAGTTCAAGATAATTAGATATGTCTTGTTAAACTATCATAAGCAATGCATTTAAGGGTAAATGTATAAGGGATTGTGAAAAGGGGATTAAATGTATAAGGAGCTTAAGGGTTTAGCTTTACTTAACTTGCATTATAGGGAAATAATGGAGAAAGATTTTAAAGGAAGGTTTATATGCATTTGATTGAATATTGCATTCTTGTATGATCTCTGTATATGGAGAATACATAGAGTAATTAATACCTACTAGGAACAAAATGAGGACAGTACCGAGTATGGTCTTAAGCTTAAGTTATTAGGTTAATTGAGACAAGCTAAACACTCTTAGGATAAAGATTTCCTAATTAGGAGTTATTAAACAAGACACTTGTACACTGATTTGTTCCTAAGTAGATAGTTTGTAGTAGGTAGTCTAGGATGACTGAATATCCATTGAAGGACATAGCCTACACGTAGTGTAAGATAGCCTTAAATCAAATAGGCCCTGAGTAGTGAATATGATAGATGATCTTCGTTTGAAGTACTAAATGAGAATACTTTGGCCAAAGTAGTGAAATGTACGACATCCACTTAGGTGTGAGATAGTTGAGACTACACTGTTAGTTCATTGTGATCCTTGTACTAGTTCGAGATTGTGAAATAGCGAGGTTCTAGTTGTGTAGGACACAACACTATGCTCAGTTGGTAATTGTTAAAGGATACCCTACCAATCTCTTCGATGAAG
This sequence comes from Sequoia sempervirens, assembly GCA_007258455.2. Taxonomy (NCBI): domain Eukaryota; kingdom Viridiplantae; phylum Streptophyta; class Pinopsida; order Cupressales; family Cupressaceae; genus Sequoia; species Sequoia sempervirens. The sequence continues at coordinate 13,189 of VDFB02336151.1, forward strand.
GGAGGGCCATCTATTGAATAATGGATGTGCGGGGGACCGCATTATAAGTCCGTGGTTAGCGAAAAAGCGCTCGAGTGATGTTTCTCCTCCTTAGTGAGCGGCTGATGTACCAAGATTTGAAAGGAAAGGAACCTGGACCTTCTTACTGCTATTTGTTCTAAAGTTCATTGGAGTTAAGTTAGTTGAGGTATGTATTCTTGTTTCATGTACTTGTGCAGTTGTTATATTGAAATGGAATCTTTATTGGCAACTGGTTCATGTTTTATCAATAAAGAAAAGGAAAAATTTTATTGCAATGTCATGTTAACATGTTTACTTACTTGTAGGATGTAAATTATGGAAATTTTAATTTTACACAAGGGATAGGTCGTTACATTGGGCGCATTTTCTATCTTGTGTGTTTGAAGCTTTTTAGGACTTAGGATAAAAAATAGTAGCTACAGATATAGTATCTAAGATTCCTAGGACCATAGTTGCAACACTCACCAAAAACTCGGCGAGTTTACAAAAACTCGCAAGTTTTCCAAGCAATTGTACACTAAAAAAACTCGCCGTACTTTTGGCGAGTTTTTCCAGAAAGTACGGAGAGTTTTTGAAAACTCGCGCGATCTGGAAAATGCCCAGGTAGCCAACTAAAAAGGCATTTTGAGTTATTTTTTTCATTCATTTGCATGCTTTTGCTTTAGAAAAAACACTAAAATGATGTGTTCCATGAAGGTTTGTGTGGCTTTGATGGTCTTAATTTGGGTTTTATTGTTAATGCAAAATGATGTACACCATGAAGGTTTGTGTGGTTTTGGGGGTCTTAATTTGGGCTTGGCGGTGGGGACTCTGCGAGGGGCGCTACCCCTCGACCCCGCTGGGGTCCCCAGACCCCCACGAGGGGCGTTGCCCCTTGACCCCACTGGGGGCGCTGCCCCTTGACCCCGCTGGGGGTGCTACCCCCAAACCCAAGGGACACTGCCCCTTGACTGGGGGCGTTGTACCCAGACCCCCACAAGGGGCGTTGCCCCCAAACCCCCACAAGGGGCATTGCCCCTTGACCCCACTAAGGGCGTTGTCCCTCAAACCTATTGGGGGCATTGCCCACAAACTCCCATTGAATTCATTTGATTTTCTAGGTACTCTCCACTAGTTACCTTCAGTTTTACAAAAACAATTTGCTATTTTCATTTTGTTTCAGACTATCAATATCAGTGTATTGAGCATTCCACATGAGGATGCGATTTTGTATCTAATTTTCTTTCAAATCAATCAAATATAACTAGACTCAGCTTGTTTCTTCTATGTACTCATTTTATTGACTCGTTGGATGCATCTTATCATTGAATTTTGCAAAAAAAATGCGTTTATAATGAAGTTTAAGCAATTGTTTAAGTTGCCGAGTTTTTTTTGAGTTTTTGCCGAGTTTTTTCCGTATCGTATTTTCCGAGCTTGGCGAGTTTTTGCAATTGGAAAGTTTTTCAACTATGCCTAGAACAGCAATAGAAAAAACAGATGCACACACCCTTCATATTTATAAGTGTTCCATGAGGTTATGTCCCTAAGGCTCCAGGGGAGATCCCCCTTTTCAAAACTGGACAGCCTACTTCATTTGGTGCATAAATATAAATGAAAGTAAGTTTTAAGGGAAAAAATGTTAAAATCCCCTAAAACATAAAAAGGGGAGGATTTCCATTGCAAATTCCGCATATTGTATATTATTTATAAAACTTAAGCTGCTTTTAGTTTGTTTAGTTATTTAAATAGCTACCCACATCCACAAAAATTAAATCAAAAGGATTACTTTATTTTTAATTAATTTAATTAAAAGTGACTTAAATAAAATAATAAACTATTATAAAGTCACATTTTCAAAATAAAATATAAATTTACTTTTTTAAAAATATAAAAGAAAATCATAAAGTAACTCTTTAAGGGGGAAATAAGGAAAAAACAAATTAAAATAAATTAATTCTCTCCCTAAGTGGGATGACCCCCTCATGGAAGGGGAAAATTCATTAAAAATCAAATATTGAGATTTAGGGTCCAAAAGTTGTGTAAGAAATTATTATAAAAGGCCTTCTATCCCTTTGAAGGCTTATTATGTTGATTTGGAAAACTTGGAATTTCTTCATTTTCAGCTGTACATTGCAGGTTTAGCTATTTCCGAGGATGAAAACCCTTAGAAATTAATGGTTTGGACGAAAACCCATTCCACCATGAGATATGGATTCACCTAGGATCCATTATTGAGCTTATTTGCAAGTATTTCATGAGATTGGAAGCTTCAAACAGTTAGGGTTTCAAGGAAGAAAGAATAATCAGCTAGAGTTTGAAGAAATAATTCAAATTCAAAGCCATACTACTCAAATCTGGGTGTTATTTGGTCATATTTTCATCGAACAAAATCATATAAGGGTTTGTAGGTGGAGTGGCCAGCTCTTGGAGGTGTTTTTGGTGATCAACAACATATTTTGATATTCTGATTTTTATATAAGACCTCTGCAATTTTATTACAGTCATAGATCTGAGGGTTTGTTGGGCATATTTTGTGGTTGCAAGGTCATATATTCACTCCAAACCCTAGTCGCCTCATTCTAGGGCATAGTTGTGTGGCATTTGTGGAGATTTGGAATTGTTTTGACAAGGGTTTTGCTTTCAGATTTCATATCAGCAACTACAAATTTTATATTAGTCATATTTTGTTGGGTTTGACTCCATTTCTTCATAAAGATTCATCATTCCTTGGGTGGCCAGCAAAAGGGGACAACATTACATCATTTGGGTATCATTGTTTGAAGGTTTGGACCACATTTTGACCATCATTGCATGCATGTGTAAGTTTGAAACAAAAATCAAACATGATCTGTTTGTAACCATCAACATTCAATAAAAATGTCAAGTTTCATCATCAAGGTATGTTCAAATGTATTAAGCAATTTTATGTTTCAAATCTGAAGTTGTGATCTTGGTGGTTTACTTCATTTCAATCATCTATTCGTGTTAATTGAATTTCATACTGCTATCTTTCCATCTTCATATCATGTCAAAAACACTTATGAAAACCAAACATCAAAAGTCCAAGCAAAACTTCTAAAATCCAAATCAGAAAATTCAGGACAGGGAGAAAAAAAACCAAATCAGAACTAGACAAGGCTCTGATACCACTATAAGAACCTTGTCTAGGTTTGGCATGAAATTTCACCAGTTGTTTTTGAAATTTTCTGATTTGATTTTCAGAAGTTTGGGTTGGAGTTTGGATGTTTTGCTTTCACATATGTTTTTGTCATGATATGAAGATGGAAAGATAACAATATGACATCCAAATAATGCCAATAGATGACTGAAAATGAAGTAAACAGCAAGCACACAAATCCAGATTTAAAATATAGAACCACCTAACATTCCAGACCATACCCAGATGATGAAGCTTGACAACTTTATTGAAATGATGATGGCTGATTACAACAGATAAGGTCTGATTTTGTTTTCAAACTTACATATGCATACAAAAATGATCAATACAAGCTCCAAATCTTCAAACAATGCTCCAACAATAATGCAATGTTGTTCTCCTTTGTTGGCCGTCTTAGGACTGACGAAATCTTGTGAAGAAAAGAAGACAAACCCAACAAAAAGTGACTAATATAAAATTTGTAGTTGCTGTTTTCAAGTCTGAAGACAAACTCTTGCCAAAATAGACCCACAAACTCTTCAAATGCCAATCGGTTATGCCCTAGAATGAGGTGACTAGGGTTTGGAATGAAGATATGCCCTTATAACACCACAATATGCCAATCAAACCCTCCGATCTGTGACTGTAATAAATTTGTAGAAGTTTGATATAAAATTCAGAATGTCAAAATATGTTGCTTATCAACAAAAATACCTCCAAAAGCTGGTCGCTCCACTTAAAAACCCTTGCTTGAACTTTATTGATGAAAATATGATCAAATAACACTCAAATCTGAATAATATTGCCTTGAATCTGCATTAAATCTTCAAACCCTGGCTGATTATTCTTTCTTCCTTGAAACCCTAGCTGTTTGAATCCTTCAACTCCTTGAAAAACCTGCAAATAAGTTCAATAATGGATCCTAGGTCAATCCATCTCTCAAAGTGGAATACCACAAGTTTCTAAGGGTTTTCGTCATAGTTCCATGGACTTTCGGGGATGGGGACGGGGACGGGGACGGGGGGACGGCAGGGGACACGTCTCGGGGGCACAGGGGCGGGGGGCCTATGTTTGGGGGCGGTGGGGGCATGGCGGGGGGACGGCGGTGGGGTAGCGATGTGCTGAAATACATAGAGTACTTGAAAAATTAGTTATAAAAAGATATATAACTATAAAAGCCTAAGGAATAAGTAAAGTTTAGAGTTTAAAGTTAAACACATTGCAATGATTTCATTGAACTAGTGAACATTAAAAATTTAAAACAATGAAAATCAAAATGAAAATATACTTGTAACTTAATAGACAGTTCACATGCCTTGCTTGTACTTCCACAGTTTGATTTTGTAGACCATAAATAAATAATAAATATTAAATTTTATTGAAAAAAAATTATTAAATTAATTTTTATTTAATTAAAAATTTAGCCGATTCATAATGAGGCACGGGCAAGGATGGCAATCCCTCAACGACAAGATAGTGAACTGTTTGAACAAATGCCTCAAAGGGATGTCAACTCATGGAATGCGATGACTGCAGTCATCACATTCCATGAGATGACATCCCTTTGAGGCATTCATTCAAACAGTCTTGCCATCACCTTTACCCTTGGTCGGACATTTTTGAATGAAAAAGAATTTAAAAAATAAAAACGGAAAACCTAAAGGCTAAATCAAATCTGCTCAGGGTTAAAGATTCAAAGAGGTACCTAGTAATGCAGTCAACGCCCTTGAACAGATGATAGATGAATCTCAGTGCTCACACAATGTCTCAGACTCTAGTCGATGCAGTCGTAGTTCACGAGTAAGGTTGAGCCGTGAGGTAAATGAAATTAGAATATAAAACAAAAAATTTAATGTAGATGACTTAAGTCTTTATTTTTAATAATATTATATTATTATAATAACAAATAATGTTAAAATTTTAAACTTTAAATTTAACTTAAATGTAAAATGAATCATGATAAATATTTGTTTTTTAAATTTTAAAAAAAAAAAATCATTATTTTAATACTTCTTTTGGTGGGGGACGTAGGAAACTTGGAGACGTCCAGGAGACTCCAAGACGCATACAAGTCTCCCTCTGAAGGAAACATTCAGGGGACAGCGGGGGGATGGCGTTTCCCTAACGTCTCCGCATCTCAAAAACGTCCCCGTCTCCGAGACGGCTCATTTTTCGAAGGGGACGTGTCCCCGTGGAACTAGGGTTTTCGTACTCAAAAATAGCTAAACCAATTATACACATCTGAAAATAGAGAATTCTCAAGTTTTCCAAAATAACATAATAAGCCTTGGAAGGGATAGAGCGCCTTCATAATAACTTCTTACACAACTTTTGGACCCCAAATCTCGATATTTGATTTTTAATGAATTTTTCCCTTCCATGAGGGGTTCATCCCACTTAGGGAGAGAATTAATTTATTTTAATTTGCTTTTGTCTTATTTCCCCGTTATAAAGCTACTTTATCATTTTCTTTTCATTTTTTTTCAAAAGTAACTTTAATATTTTATTTTCAAAAAGTGACTTTATAATAGTTTATTATTTTATTTTAGTCACTTTTAATTGAATTAATTAAAAATAGAGTAATCCTTTTGATTTAATTTTTGTGGACAACTTTATAAATAATTAATTTAATTAATTTATTCTTGGCCAAAAACCGGAGACATTACAATATACATCATCATTTACTGATTTTTTCCAAAACTTCCTCTGATTAGTTGTTGAAACTATCCATGTACATCATCACATCAAAGTTAATTTATTCCTCATCTGTATATTTGCACAAAACAAGGGAAACAAATTCAGAGATGTATTTCTCCACCAACAAGAACTTATTCTTTTCCTCAAAGAAAATGGTTGAAGCTTCATTAAAAGACCTCATGAGAAATGAATACTATGCTTTCATGTAGAAACCTGTTTTTTTTTTCATTTTCTGAATTTGTATTTGCATAATTTTAACAGCAATACTCTCATAAGAAGGGAGGACATTCATCATGCAATTTTCAATGCCATTGATTACCCAAAGAATATTATTTGCCATTGCCACCAATTTATACAAGTTTTACAACGTTTTTTACCCTTTTTGACTTACACCTTCCAACTATTTTATCAAGTTTTTAACATGATCAACTAGCTGATCCAATCATTTTTTTATCTTTAGTGGTCTTCAAAACTTGTGGTACAAACAAAGTTGTAGTTGGAGACAGTTGTAAGAGATGAGTTATGCTTTCTTGAAACTGCCTAACTTCAACGTTCAATACTGCTTTGTCTATATCATCTTTTATTACTCTTCCCTTGATGTTTTCTGCAACAAGTTCCAACATTGTAGAAACCCTAGTTTCCCCCTGATTTTGCTTCTGATTATTTTTGTGACGTTTTTGTGATTTTTTTGGGATTTTTGCATAAAATATGAAGATGGTGATTTTGCAAGGAAATAAGAAATAAATTCTATAAAATTTATCTAACTCCGTAAATATCAAACCCTAATACAAATACTGAAACCAGATCATCTATTATTCTTCTAAGACAGTTACAATTAAAGATCTGATATCATACAACAAGGAAACAACAATTATTTAATATTAAAAACCTGGTATTTTTGCAGCAGCTGAAAGTACAGATCTGGTACGGCTGCATCAAATATACCCTTCTCCCTCTGAATATTGATTGCTGATGATTCTAGACACAGGGGCGCCAATACTGGAAAAGACTGGAAGATGAAATAAGAAGCGCTTTTCTCAAAAGATGCAGTACGGCCTGTGAGATGGTACGGCCAGATACAGGAAAGTACGGCTCTGTCAGTGGCAGCAAGTACAATGGTACGCCCTTCCAAAAATCAATGTCTAAACCCTCTGAAATGATGCGCCTTGAAGAATGAAGATTCTCTGGATGCAACCCTGATAAAAAACTCTGAAGATAATTAATCTCTCAAGCTCTGTGATTTCTCCTGGATGAAGAAATCTCTGATTGGCAATAAATCAGGTGTTATTTCACACCCTCTGAACTGCTTCCAATAGAGATGGCTCGTTCCCCAAGGAATTCGAACTTGAAACCCTAAATCTTCTTGCTCAGATCAAAGTTGATCAATTTCAATTCTCAATAATCACACATAATGGCTCAATTCCCAAGGCAAAAGCTATATTCTCCTCAAAAGTGCGATTTCCACCAAAATAGGGAATCATTAAAATATTCGCACTTTTTATTTTATTATTATCAATAGTCTCAAGCCAAATATATTATTATAAATATAATCAACGAATTGGCCCCTTTCTGATGATGGGCGACCCCTCAGCTTAAATCACTTAAGTTATAATTAAATATTATAACTTTATATTATAATCCCCCATATAATTAATATTTAATTAATTCAATTAAATATTAATATTTCTCTCGTTATACATCAGATGCCTGATCCGTCTGAAGCTGACCAACACTGAAGTGATTCTGAACACTGTCAAATCCATACTGCTAAAAATAGCAGGGGTCCCACGCTGACTGCCAAGAACTGCTAAAAATAGCAACTTCTGCACGGAGTGTCCGAATGAGCCCGAACGAAAGCCAACTGATCAAGAAATGCTAATCAAATTCCAGAGCCAAGTCTAACGCGGACTCCTCTATCCAAATATCACCACGAGGGTCGTATGATAGGCTAATCCTGCGGTTCGAAAGTGATGTCATCGGTATGACATGATACCGCTCTCCCGAAATCTCTCGTCACCCTCAAAAAATCCTTTCAATGCTCTGATGTCGCGTAATATCCTCGCCTCACATGGCATCCTCACCGTGCAAATCTTTCCATTTCACCGTGATATTCCCCGATAGTCCCACGAATCGCCTCCTCAGACCTGTGATGGACTCGTGTACTAAAACGCCTTTCCTCATCATCTAAGGGAGGTAGCATCGCGTACCGTACCACACGATGTCCCAACGCTTCTGAGGCGCTGATACATGAAATACATTGTGTACTCCCCGCTCAAATTCGAAGTCATCAGAAGTTTCAATTCGCCCCACTCTCTCCTAGATCCCGAAAAGGACCGTAATAACGTGGCTTAAGCTTCTCTGACCCACTCTTCCTAAGAGTGGACTGACGGTAGGGCTGTAGCATGAGGTAAACCATGTCACCAACCTCGAAATGCCTCTCCGTCCTCTTCTGATCCGCATACTGTTTCTGCTGATTTTGTGCCTTGGCTATATTTTCCTTGAGAGCCCTCATAGTATCCTGACTCTCCTGCAACCAACCTCCTGCACTCGGCACTCTACTGTCGCTCAGTAGCAAATCAAGGAAACTCGGCGCCTCATACCCGTACAACGCCATGAAAGGTGACATCTGAATGGTCATATGGAATGTCGAGTTATAACAATACTCACACAAATGTATACATTTGACCCACGCCTTCTACTGCCCTGCTATATAGTTCCTGAGGTACCCTTCCACCCACTTATTTACTATCTCCGTTTGCCCATCTGTCTATGGATGATAACTCGTGCTCGGAGTGAGCTCGGTCCCACAAAGCCTAAATACCTCCTGCCAAAAGTTACTTAGGAACCGACTACTGCCGCTCACGATGTTCGCCAGGCAACCTATGAAGCTCAATACCTTATAAAGAATACCAAGCACTGCGGTAGCGTGTGTCGTGGTGATCGAAAGAAGTGGGCAGCTACTCGTAGTTTCCATCCACAACCACATATATGCAATCACGCTTTGGGCCTTTGTGGGCAAGCCTGTAATAAAAGTCCATCGGCTGTGCATTCACTTCGCTACGAATCTGAAGTGGTCGCGAATAACTACCGCACGGTTCTCCCGCTTGTTCCTTCACTGACAAACAGGCACTCACGCACGATTGAAGAACATTCCGCCTTTGAGTCCTTTCCGTGAATCTCTCCGACCGCTCAGGTTTTGGGGCATCTGTGATGTCTTGCGAGGCACGCCATGAAAGGCTCGCGAAAAATTATGTTCTTCTACTTCATAACCGATCAAAATATCCTGTTCTTGTAAATGATCAAGTCATTTACAAGCTTATACCTGGTATCAACTGCTGATCCCTCAACAATGCTGGAGGCCCAACTATCCTTGGCATACTCTGCCACTATCATATGCCTCCAATCCTCCGAAATATGAACCATAGCGCTCAAATACGGTCTACGTGAAAGTGCATCAGCCACTACGTTTTGTGTACCTTTGATATATGAGATATCAAAGTCATAAGCCTGCAACTTACTGACCCACTTCTGCTGTCTATCATTGAGATCTCGCTACCCCAAGAAGTGTCTCAAACTGTTATGATCAGTTTTAATGCAAAATTTGCTGCCAACAAGATATTGTCGAAATTTTGCTAAGGCATGCATAATCACGAGCATCTCCTTATCATATATGCTATACAGTCTCTCTGGTCCTCTGAGCTTGCGGCTCTCGTACACAATCGGGTGCTTATCTTGCATGAGCACCACACCAATGCCCTCACCTGATGCATCGCACTGAAGCTCAAAAGGCTTCGTAAAGTCGGGTAGTGCTAAAACAGGGCATGTGGTCATCAACTCCTTGAATCTCATAAAACACTCCTGTGCCTCAGGAGTCCAAACAAATGCCCCCTTCTTCAATAAATCTGTGATCGGGGCTGCATGTCGTGAATAACCATTCACGAATCTGCGGTAGAACCCACATAAACCGAGAAACCCTCTCAACTGTGTCAGGTTTGCCGATGTAGGCCAATCAACAATGGCGCGGATATTTTTAGGATCCATACGCACTCCCTCTGCACTGATAATATGACCTAGATATAGCAATTCGGTCATCCCCAAGTCACACTTGGATTCCTTGGCGTACAAGGACTCCCTCTCCAAAATACTCAATACGGTCTCCAGGTGAGCCAAGTGCTCCTGCCATGTCCTGCTGTATATGAGGATATCATCGAAGAAGAACAATACAAACCTCCTCAACACTGAATGGAAAACCCTGTTCATCGTGGACTGAAATGTGGCCGGCGCATTAGTGAGCCCAAATGGCATCACTACGAACTCAAAGTGCCCACAATGACATCTGAAGGCCGTCTTCTCAATGTCCTGCTCACGGACCCTGATTTGATGATACCCCGACCGTAAATCAATTTTGGTGAAGTAACATGCTCCATGGAGCTCATCAATAAGCTCGTGAATCCTCGGTATCGGGTACCTGTTCTTGATTGTCCTCTTATTCAGGACCCTGTAGTCAATGCACATGCGTAACGTTCCATCCTTCTTCTTCACCAAGACAACCGAAGAAGCGAACGGTGATTTTCTAGGTCGAATGTGACCCATAGCAAGTAACTCCTTTATTGTCTTCTCTATCTCATCCTTTAACCTCATAGGATGCCTGTAAGGAGTTATCATCACGGGCTTAGTGCCCTCCTCGAGCTCAATAATGTGCTCTATGCCCCTGTCTGGAGGTCTACCTGGCGGAATATCACTGAACACCTTATCATGCTTAATCCTCAACTTCTGAATGTCTGGATGATATTCTATCTTTTGCTGTCCCTCCTGTATAGGTGCTAAATGACACTCGGCAGCCCACTCTACCATGTCGTGACGCATGAGCCTCTCCATCCGACGAAAAGAAATTGTTTTGAGGTCGCTGTCCCGAATTGCTTTAAGTATGTGAGTCTTCCCGTCGACATCAAAACGGATCTCCATGTCCTTGAGACGAAGAGTGACTTCCTCCAATGAATGAAGCCACTTCATTCCCAAGACCAAATCAATGTCTCCCATGTTAACCACATAGTAATCAGCCTTGAACTCATAATTGTTCAGGCGTAAAAGGAGGTCCTTTATCATGCGTTCACAGCTCAAAGTGTATCCATCGGCCACCTTGACTCTAATGCCCTCAAACTCCTCAGTAATGAGTCCGCGTTTCTCAACGAACCTGGCATCTATGAAATTATGTGTGGCTCCTGTATCAAGTAGGGTAATGACCCTCTGTCCTGCCAACACACCATGAATCCTGAAAAAGCCCTCCTGCTGTATGCTAGATAAGCATGCCTCCTGTAACTGAAGCTCTGGCTCTGCCTCAGCTCTAGGCTCTAGAGCCTCTGACTCTGAATCCTCGGAACTCTCCTGCTGTTCGGACTTTTCTGATTCTGAGTCCTCGTAGTACACCCACATCACACGATTTGCCTTGCCCTTAGGTCTTAGAGGACAATCGTGATTTGCATCATAGGGTCCTTTGCAGTAGAAGCAAAGCTTCTTCCTGCGTAGGTCATTAAGGGCCTCAGGATCCAAAGGTGGAGCTGCTGATTTGCCTTTTGAATCGTTCCTAAAGTCTGATTTTTCTTTGTTAAAATCAGATTTGTCCTTGTTTTTATTAAAGCCCTTGTTATCCCTGAAAGATGAAGAACCTCTGGAGTTATATCTACTGGAAGGTGTTGCTAACTCCATACTCCGAGCTTTCTTCATCGCCTCCTGTAATGGAGGATCAAAGGCTTTGATCCAGCCTCTCAGTGGCTCGGTCAAGCCCTCCATGAAGAGTACTACCAAACGTCTCTCTGATATGTTCGGAACCATGACTGATAGCCTCTGAAAGTCTCCGATATAGGTCTCTAGACTGCCACTCTACCTCAACTGAGCTAAGTCTCTGAAGTAGGATTCCCGATCCTTCCTGTCAAAACGCTCTACCAACCTGTCGACGAACTCCTGGTAGGACGTGATCCGATCATGCTGCAACGTCACCATGCCGTGGTGCCACCAGTCATAAGCTACTCCCTCCAAATGTAGTGTGGCATACCTGATTGCATCCCTCTCCGCCATCGGACACAATGTAAGAAAAGTGTCCAGCTTACTAATCCAAGCCTGAGCTGTCACTTTGCCACTACCATCGAACATAGCTAGATTGAGCCTGTTGGTTGCATGTTTTAGGTCATTATTTTGGTATCTAGGTCTCCAATCCTGTCGACCCCTGTGATGCTCTCGCCTCTGAGTAATAAAACGGTCAAAAGTGATCCGTTCTCTGACCTCTGGTGGTACCAACTCCCACTCCTCGTTCACTGCCATGAGCGTATCAGCAAATAACTCCTCATGATCCTCGTCTGCCAAGACCTCCTCGGCCTCCTGTCTCACAAATGTAGGCCTGGTAGGCCTGTCTGCTGTCCGTGAGGCTGTCCTAGGTGCCCTGCGAGATCCTGCCTCACTCCTCTCATCGTCTCGATGTGGTGACGGTCTCCTAGGAGTACCCAATCTCTGAAGTGCTACTGTCAACTGCTGCAATACATCATCGGACCGCCGTTGACCTGCACGTATATCTCTGAGTGCATGCAACACCTCTGCATCATCCTGATTTCTAGGGTTTGGAGGAATCTCTGCCCTAAGATTATCTGTTCTGTCATTTCTGTCATCCCTGTCAGACATGTTTCCTGACTGCCTGCTCAAACTGCGTTGCCTTTCAATCAAGGCTCGTCTGCGAGAGTAGTACCTGTATGAACCAAACTCCTCTGGCTGCATAAAATGGCTAAACCCTTAGGATGGCAGGATTTAGCTCTGATACCACTGTAGAAACCCTAGTTTCCCCCTGATTTTGCTTCTGATTATTTTTGTGACGTTTTTGTGATTTTTTTGGGATTTTTGCATAAAATATGAAGATGGCGATTTTGCAAGGAAATAAGAAATAAATTCTATAAAATTTATCTAACTCCGTAAATATCAAACCCTAATACAAATACTGAAACCAGATCATCTATTATTCTTCTGAGACAGTTACAATTAAAGATCTGATATCATGCAACAAGGAAACAACAATTATTTAATATTAAAAACCTGGTATTTTTGCAGCAGCTGAAAGTACAGATCTGGTACGGCTGCATCAAATATACCCTTCTCCCTCTGAATATTGATTGCTGATGATTCTAGACACAGGGGCGCCAATACTGGAAAAGACTGGAAGATGAAATAAGAAGCACTTTTCTCAAAAGATGCAGTACGGCCTGTGAGATGGTATGGCCAGGTACAGGAAAGTACGGCTCTGTCAGTGGCAGCAAGTACAATGGTACGCCCTTCCAAAAATCAATGTCTAAACCCTCTGAAATGATGCGCCTTGAAGAATGAAGATTCTCTGGATGCAACCCTGATAAAAAACTCTGAAGATAATTAATCTCTCAAGCTCTGTGATTTCTCCTGGATGAAGAAATCTCTGATTGGCAATAAATCAGGTGTTATTTCACACCCTCTGAACTGCTTCCAATGGAGATGGCTCGTTCCCCAAGGAATTCGAACTTGAAACCCTAAAGCTTCTTGCTCAGATCAAAGTTGATCAATTTCAATTCTCAATAATCACACATAATGGCTCAATTCCCAAGGCAAAAGCTATATTCTCCTCAAAAGTGCGATTTCCACCAAAATAGGGAATCATTAAAATATTCGCACTTTTTATTTTATTATTATCAATAGTCTCCAGCCAAATATATTATTATAAATATAATCAACGAATTGGCCCCTTTCTGATGATGGGCGACCCCTCAGCTTAAATCACTTAAGTTATAATTAAATATTATAACTTTATATTATAATCCCCCATATAATTAATATTTAATTAATTCAATTAAATATTAATATCTCTCTCGTTATACATCCGATGCCTGATCCGTCTGAAGCTGACCAACACTGAAGTGATTCTGAACACTGCCAAATCCATACTGCTAAAAATAGCAGGGGTCCCACGCTAACTGCCAAGAACTGCTAAAAATAGCAACTTCTGCACGGAGTGTCCGAATGAGCCCGAACGAAAGCCAACTGATCAAGAAATGCTAACTGAAACTGAGCCAAGTTCCAACGTGACCCTCTATCCAGTCTATCAGCCTACGAGGGTCATATGATAGGCTAATCCTGTGCTCCGAGTGATGTCACTGAGAAGGGGACACGACAAACATGTTGACATGTACTTGTTGAGTATTTGTGCCAAAATCAGTCCCTACAACATGAAAATCAGCAATTGTATTATCTTAACATTTTTATCTGAAGGAGGAATAGTTGTTTCAGCAATGACACTTCCTTCATTTTTCATCAACTTGTCTACCTTATTGCTTTGTTTGTTTTCTCATCTTTAAGCAAAATGGAAACAACGCTCAAAATAAGCAATTGCACAATCATTATCCTTCTTTTCTTGATTGATGACATATGAAACCAATCAGAAGTGCTTGAACCTACAATTCCCATCTCTATAGCAATTACTTCTTCATCAAGTTGTACCAACGAAGTGGTTGAAGAAAGAACAAGGGGTATACAAGAACAAATTCTGGCTGAATTAGTTCTAAGAATGAAGGAATCAAAACTTCTACATGGAAATTTGGAAGAACAATTTTTCACTGAATTGAATTGGAGACAAAGGAACCAAAGCTTCTATATGAGAATCTAGAGGTAGATTGTTAGAACAAGTGAGAAAAACCCTTTTTTAACTGATCATTGCCACCTTCAATTTCTTGGGTTTTGAAACTTCTCCAACCTCCTTTGAAATTTTGACTTCCTTTTCTACACCCTTATTGTTGGATTTCATCTTCCTTTCTAAATATTTGGTTTTTGATCAGCAAGCATTAGTTTTTTTTCCTTTTGGAATTGCCACTAGTCTCCTCTACAAGAACCTTTTTGATCTATCCATGACAATTTTGTTCATCCACTCTACTATCCACGACGGTCCAATTGACGAGTGCCAAAGTCTATACATTCCCTCTTGATTGAACAAAACGACGAGATAGAATTTCTTCTTCTAAGTCACTTAGATCCTGTGGTACCTACTGTAAAGTGTAAACCCTTAGCTGATCTAAGGTCATGCAACTGTTTTTTCTTTTATGAGCTTCATACTCATCAAGATAGTCAGCCCAAAAATACTCAATATCAAGTACATGTGTATACTTGTCTCCAAGCCTCTCAATCATCATACCTTTAGAATCAAAACTCCTACTTTTGTGATGAAGTTTCTGATTGAAATTAGAAATTTCAGTACCCATATTCTAAGCATCAGCAACATTAGAACACTTATAAAACCCTGTTTGTATAGGAAAATCAGCTCACAAACTATGGCTTTGTCCTACAAAAACTATGGTCAACTGATAATTGATTACAATATTCCACCAAGATAGCATAATCACTTGGATATCGAGATAGCTTGTACAAATAGGAGTTGCAACCACATACCTAAATATAGTGAAGGTGGGAAATTTGATAATCCAATCAGCCCACTTGTGAATAACCATTCTGCCATTATCAAAAATGCCAAAATGATTCTCATTCTCCAAATCTCTATTTCTCAACATTACAGAAGCATCATTCACCTTTCTATAATTCTTCACACTTTCCCTTTAATGTCCCTTCTCCGAAATATGAAGATGTTTGAGTCACTTTCCAACCCTAGCCAAGATTTTGGACTTTCACAAACCATCATCCCTTCCTCCAATACCCCATGCCCTAACAACCCAGTTTTGCTTATCCCACAAACATTCAAACTTTCACATACCAGTATCCCTTTCCTCAATTCCTCGTGAACCCACAACCTGCTTCCCTCTCTCCTGCAATCTTCGACATTTTGTCCACTCAGCACCTCAATTCCCAAACCCCAACTTCTCCACTCACTCATTCCTCTTTGAACCTCTAGTGTTGTAGATGATAGTCTAACTTTGTAAAAGTGTCAATGGGGCATTCTAACCCCTGAAACCCTAGACCCTTGCCACATTGCTCTTGGCAACATGCAAATCCCCAAACGCCCGCTATATTGCATCTTGGCAAACTAGAATCTCATTTCCCAAACCCCCAATGTACTTCCTATGGAGTATATCTGCTCCTTCCATTGGTAAGCATTTCCCCAAACCCCCCCCCTTCCAGCATGCACTTTCATGAAAATTTGTCATTCAAATAGAGGATTTCATCGATCTTTAGGGCCAACCAAGGCCACCATTAATGGACCCAAATTTCAATGTAAAATGGCAAGAGACTCTCAAATCGCTCTTAGCACATTTGAGCTCACTTTAGCCCTTCAACTCCTATTTAAGATGGGTAATTCCATCAATGGAGGATCTTTTATCATCACAAGAATAGACCCCAAACCCTAGTTCGAGCACTTGTGTTCAATGATTGGATCTAAGGACGAAAACCTTTTGGCTTCTAGAGGGTAGCTTCATATAGAAGTTGCATCAGCACTCCAATCTAGACAACTACAACAACATTTGGATATTTCAACAGTTTGGTCATTTTCAGAATACCTTTGTAATCATGTAGTCTTGATTATTAACATATATTCGTAGTAGCAGATCCATGTAATCATTTGAGTGAAATGTGTTAATGAAATACTTTGTTCCAGACAATTATATGTGCAGTTCTATTGATTTTATATGGGCATTTTAGATCTAAGTATTTAGTATGAATGTTTTGGCTGATTTTCATTGCTTTATATGAATATTTTAGCCAAGGGTCATTACATTCCCTAAATCCTAACTAAAGATATTTTTTTAAGAAGCAACCATTATCCTAAACTTTATCCAATATGTTGAATGCTTGAATTTGTACCAATATATACACCAAATACAATATCATGTGAAAAAATTTGGTCTTAGAAAAATTTACCAAGTATGGATGATAAGAGATCCCCAATCAACGTGACTTTCCCTTCACAAATGAGATTAATTAAATAGAGCATCCAACTTTTAAAATTTTGTGCTTCAACTTGCCTTGTCACCTTGTTCAACATTCTGACTATTAAATTGAGCTCCTTTTTAAAATCCTTTCGGTACAAGTACTTAGGAAATTGTGAAGGTCCTTTGAATTCAACTATTTATTTTCTGACAATCTTATTTTGACAGTCCCATAGGTTACTATTATATTGTTCTTCACATTCCTCCAAGTCAACCATCTACGCCTCTTTGACAGGTTGCAACTCCAGCATCAAATCAATAGTATCCGCATCCAAGCTACATACTACATGGTTATCTAAGATTATGAAGACGTGATCTATCTAGTACTTGATTTGTAATGTTGTGTGTGCACTATTACCAACTCTGGGGATTGAAAAGTGACTATAAATGACATTGCTTGGATCAATCCATTGTCAACCAACTTGCTGGCCAAGTTACTTCCTACTTTTATTTTTTCTCCAATCTTTAAATCAACAACATTGATGCGTCTAAGAAGAATATCTATGACTTCATGTGATGAATTTGACAACACTCTCTTGGGCTCTAACACACCTTTGTGTAATTTCATTGTTGGAAATGATCTTTTGATTGCTCAAATCTCATAGAAACACAAAAGTGAGAAGACTTATTTGCTGGAAATCAAAATCAAAATCTGAAAATAGGATTGACCAATGTTGTGACCTTTTCACACATCACCCCATTCAAAATGGGGACCCCCTAATTTTTGCTCCATTCGGGTCTTTTGGCTTTGGTTTTGGGTCTGTTTGTCTCTCTCTCTGTCGGTTCTTTTTGTCTAGTGATGTACTTGCCATTTGACCTAGATTCGAATTCTGGCTAAGTCTGGAGGGCTTTCTGAAGAATTAGGTTTTACATTCTTCAGGCTACTTTAAGGTCAAATTGAGTTGGCTAATCAAATTCTGAGCTTAGCACTACTGTTAAGATGCTTCGAGCAGGCTCCCACTAAATTTTCACTGAATTCTGACGACTTGCTATTTTTAGTAAGTGCCAATTTGGGGCCTATTTTCTTGGGATTTTCAAATTCTGACGACTGCACTGCACTTAGAACACTGTGAGCTGCCTACTTGCAAAATTTGAGCTGAAGCAGACAACTTACTATTTTTAGCTGTTCTTCCTTCGAGGGTCATTTTTAGGGTTTGCATGTTGGACTTTCAAATGCATGTCTGGAGATTCTTTGTGGGTTTTTCGAGACCTTCGCAGTGATATAGCATGCAAAACAAGGTAATGACTTTCAATGATTTGGGCTTCAGGGGCTATTTTTAGAGTTTGCATGTTGGACTTTTCAATGCATGTCTGCATAATCTTTCTGGGTTTTCCGAGAGCTTCACAGCGAGGTAACATGCAAGCAGAGTTGATCACTTTTCCGGGACTTGCTATTTTTAGCCAGTGCTCGCATGTTGATCATTTTTCTGGGTTTTTCTAGATTTTATGAGATCTCTCGAACAATGTGACATTCAAACTCATCCGGTAGCTGATTGATCACTTTTCAGACACTTACTATTTTTAGCAGGATCACTCTGGCAGCTGCTTGACACTTCAACATCATGAACAAAGTGACATGCAACAAGAACGAGGTCAAACAGAGATCATTTGAGCAACATGCAAGTCAGATTAGGGTTTCCAGCTTCAAGACCCAAAATGAGGGGTCAAACGCCAGAATCTCCAAAAACCAAGGTATCCCATCACAATCAGTATCTTCCAAGGAGTCCACTGGTAAAATTTGAAGGCGATTTGATCACTTACTATTTATAGTAAGTCACTTTTGAAACAAGGCTATAAATAGCAGGTCAACACGAGATGCCGGTGTAAGCAAGTCAAGCAAGTGATGAGGACCCCATGGAGCGAATTTCAGATCAAACGAAGTTGCAGAGGTTCAAAAATCAAGCACTTCCTATTTTTAGCATGTCCATGCAGAGGAATTAGGGTTCCCTAAAAAGTAGGGTGAAACACGAGGGTCACACAGAAGCAGCTCCAGTCGCAATCAACATCCTTCAGACAATCCACTCACAAAATTTGAGCTCATTTTGAACAATTACTATTTTTAGTAAGTTGCTAAAAATAGCAGGTGCATGCAAGCATCAAGCGCTAGCAGCTCAACCACGTCGCAAGGTTCGGGGCTAAGCAAAAATCCAACCTTCCGGAGCTTGAAATGCAAAAATTGGGAAACTTTCTAAAAATAGCAGGTCAGGGCAAGCTAAAGACATCATGAGCAATCAAAAGAACACCTCCCTAAATCCGCCTTAATAAGCTAAAATGAGTTGAAAATCCATCTAAGTCTGGCAAAATGGAAGCTTGACCTGCCAAATGCACCTTGAGAAGCTGAAGATGCATGAAAATTCTACTAAGGCATTGAAAATGGAACCTCAGGAGTAGAAATGCGCCCAACCTTGAGGAGATGCTTGGAAATTTTACTAAGTGCTCGAAATTGGAAGTAAGGGTGGTGAAATGCACCTTAGGAAGCTGAAGATTGATGGAAAATTCTTCTAAGTGATGCAAATTGGAAGCTCACCCATGGAAATGTGTCCTTGGAAGGTTGGAAGGCTGAAAATTTTCTAAGTATGATAGAATGAAAGCTCTTACCCTCATATGTTGTAATGTCCCCTTCTCATCAGTGATTTGTTCTAACACTCATCAGCCTATTCCGGAAGCTTGTAGGCTCGCTTGAGGTAAAATTAGGGTTTCCAATTTTGAGATTCTAAGGTTTTTCAGGGTGTTTACTATTTATAGTAAATTCTAATTTTGGCAGTATGAAGATTGTCATCTTTCACGACTTCATTTCCAGTTGGAGCAATTAATAAAGGCATTTTATTTGGTGATTTTCATAAATAAAGGCATTAATGTTTTAAATTGCAGTTGACCCCTTGGCCTAGGAGAACAACTTTAAGTTGTGTTTAAAAAGAGGGACTTGGAAGGGGGACGCCTTCATGGGGTGTTTAATATATTTCAATTATCATCAAATGCCTTGGGAAAAGTGGACGCCACTTTTAAAAGAGATAATTTTAAATTAAAGTGAAGTTCATATTATGCAAAAAGGGACGCCACCTTGAGGAATTAATTGTTTTTGGAAATTTGAAAAGACTCTTGTGTCTTTTGGTGTGCTTTCTCAGGAATTTGAGGAATTTTGTGAGCTTCTTTTTAATGAGGGGTTTCGCTCCAGTCTTCCATCCATGAAAATTATGCTAAAGTTATGCTGTCGGAATGACAATTGATATTTTGCTTCGAGGATGTCAACCTCCTAGCCTTTCATCCAATTTCGTGTTTGCAAGATAACACCTTGTTGGCTACATTGCTGCTTCTCAATATCAGACTAGCAGATTGAGATCATTTGATTGAAGAATTCTGGAGTTTTTTGTCAGTTTTGAGTTGCTAGTTCACATACAGCTGAAAGTGTAAAATGTATGCAGCTCTTTGAATAATTTTTATTTGCTTCTGGGTATTTTTGAAATGTCATTGTTTGCCATGGGCACCCCTTTCCACCAAGTATGAAGATTTTATTTTGGAGATTCTGATTTTTAAGAAGCAAATCACCCTTTTCAAGGGCCGTACCATTTGGAGTGTCTTGGGAAGTGTGCCAGGAATTAATGATCAAGATTTGTTGTTGTTTCTTCATCCTAGCATGGTCACCAACCTTCCAAAAGTCCATTGCATTCAATCTCATTCGAAACGGAGGTAATTTGATTAAGTTATGAACATTTTATGAGTTTACAGTTTGCTGAGCAGAATTCCAGAAACTCTGTTTTTATATCAGATTCATATGATTTCTGTTTTAGTCATAATTCTATGATTTCTGTTTTGGTCATAATTCATTCTTCTCTTCTAAACTTATTTCTCTATCATTGTAATACTTGTTTTTGCAGTCTTTTGAATTGTAAGGTTGTGATTTAGTAGTACTAATCCAACCCATGTTATTGCTGCAACTACTTGTTTTATTTCTTATTAATTACCCCTGAACGGTTTACCGCCAGTGCGGAGAACGAACTTGTTATATCATTGTGCCCACTCTCAAGTGGTGAAAGCCCACTATTCAGTGGATGCCCGCCGCAGCGGACGAATTAGATTGTTATAGCTTCATGGCTGGTTATCCGCCTATTAGTTTCAATTTCAATTAATCACTCCGTCATATGTTAGCACCTCGCCCTCAGTGGGATCTTGAGTGCACATTCTTGACGTTGAGTAGTTTGAAATATGCTAACCAATTTTTTCAATAGAATTACACAACATAAACCAGCACTAGCCAACTGGATTAGCATTAGCATCAAACTCAAAACCAAGCTTAAAAGAAACTCAACACCAAGAATGCACACTCAATCCCAATGAAGGAAAAGTGTTGTCATATGGCGGAGCAACTAATGAACAATACTTGAAAATGGAACAAACTCAACATCAAGAATGTGCACTCAAGATCCCACTGAGGGCGAGGTGCTAACATATGACGGAGTGATTGATTGAAAACTAAAAACTAATAGGCGGATAACCAGCCATAAGAGAATTTCCACGCTACCACCAAACAGTGGGGGGAAAAGATTACAATTAAAACACTTCGTCTGCTGCGGCAGGCATCCACTTATGAGTGGGGATTCACCACTTGAGAGTGGGTACAAGAGTAATAGAAATCCAATTATCCACACTAGCGGTAAACCATCCAGGGGTACTAATGTGAAATTAAAGAAAGAATTGCAGCAATAAAGGAATGGAACAGTACTACTATTTACAGTCTTACAATATGGAAAAAGAGCTGCAAATTACATGAAAATTACAATAGAATCAATGTACCATGATACTGGATGATTCCATGTTAGACATCAACAATAAATGATGAAGAAAGGACTAAAGATTCAAACTTAAACAAGTCTGATGTAAAATAACAATTCTGGAAATTCCGATCAGCAACTGTGAAATTCAAAGAAATATTCACAACTCACTCAAAATACCTCCGTTTTGTGTGAAACAAAAACCAATGAGCTGCTGGAAGATAGGCGCCCAACATTAGATGAAGAAACAGCAACAAAAACTCATAATTTAATTCTTACACGAATCCCAATGCAGCAAGAATGGTACGGCCTTCATGAGGGCGATTTTGACAAGTAAAAATCAACAACTCAAAATTAAAATCTGAAACTCTCCAAAGATGGTCGCCTTGGGTGTAGGAATGGATTGGAAAAGTACCCACAAGCAAATTAAATTCACACAAAAAGCTGTATACAAAAACCACT
>VDFB02336152.1:0-17117 GCA_007258455.2 Sequoia sempervirens
CTGAAGCAATAAAATTTTTGGAACTTCCCAATATTCTTTACTTACCATTCTTGAATTTAAGATTGTATCCCTTGTCAACCATTTGTCCAACACTTAAAATATTATGCTTAAAACCTTCCACATATAGAACATTATTAGTATTATTCTTACCATCAAGAGAAATGGATCCTCTACCATGGATTACACCAGCTTTGTCATCACCAAATCTTACAACACCACCATCATACTTTTCTAGACTCACAAAATTTCTTTTATCACTTGTCATGTGATGAGAACATCCACTGTCAATCACCCATTCATCTTTCTCTTCAACTCGAGCAGCTAGGGCTTTCTCCACATTTGAGCAACTAACAAATTCAGTAGGGGTAGGATCATTTTCTTTGATAGAAATAAATACCCATTCATCTTCACTTGCATTCTCTTTATCAGATTCATCATCTATCACACCTTCATTAGCAGCATAATAGAACTTTCTTTGAAATCTAGGCTTGTTATGTCTTGTCTTAGGGACTCTTTCTGGACACCTTGATGAAAAATTACCTATCGTATTGCAAAAATAACATTTAATAGGAAATTTTCCTTTATACTTACGTTCTCCTCTGGCTTCTCTCTTAACAATAAGTGCTTCAATCTCCTCTAGCTTTCTCTCCTCTTATTCAATATCTCTTATTTCCTCCTCATACTTGAATACCTTTCTAGAAGAACTTCCTCCTGGATCATATCTCTTTTTATATATTTCGGAGGTAGTAGCCTTGAATGTAGATTATATCTTAGGAAGAGCATCACCAAATTCACTCAACTCAAAAGCAATAAGCTTACCAATCAACATATCTCTGGTTGTATTTTTTACAGTCTGGAGCTCTTCAATAGCAGTAGCTTTGACTTTGTATGCATCAGGCAATGATCTAAGCACTTTAGCAACAATATTTGATTCTTCCAACTGTCCACCAACACATTTGATACCATACACAAGTTCATTCAATCTTTGCATGAAAGTATTAATGTTCTCATCATTACCCATTCTCAACATTTCATATTTCCCTTTCAGACTTTGTAACTTAGCAATATTTACATTAGCATCACCTTCATACAAAGTTTCCAACTTTTTCTAGATCGCATAAGCAGTCTTTAGATCCATAACATTTGTCATCTCAGAATTAGTCAAGGCACTCAACAATGTTTCCTTAGCCCCCTAATATTGTACTTAGCATCCCTAATCTTAGCAGTAGTAGTAGGACCATTCTGAGGAATAACATACCTATTGTTTGTAATGCTCCAGTAGGGTTCACCAATGCATCTCATATGAAACTCCATTTGAGTCTTCCACAGAGAATAATTTGTTCCATCAAATCTTGGACTATCCTTCTTGTATGTCACTATCCCGAATCACCTCAAGTTGTTAAACTTCTTCCAAGGAACCTGCTCTGATACCAATTGTTGGCAACACAAGGGTAGACAACTGAGAGGGAAGGTGAATCATTTTTCATAGAATTTCAAACTTATTTCAAATTATTAACCTTATTCTCAGATTTGATCAATAACCATGAAAGCATAAATCAACAATACATTAGAAACAGACATAACACCAAGATTTTTTATGTGGAAACCCTGTTAGGGGAAAAACCACGGTGGAGGTCAGTCCACAAGATTATACCCTGTTAAAAGTATAAATAAATATGAATGGGGAATGCACATGCATTCAGGCGCACTACCTAGAGTTCACTACTCAATTACAAAAGGAAGACTCACTGTCTTACAAAATAATTTGAATTACATCCACAAGATTTGAACTAAGGAAATAGCATCTGCTAATGCCTAATACAGTTCTGATTAAGCACATGAACACTTCTTCACTCTTCTTCACACTCTGCTCTTCCTTCAAAAGATTTAGAACATTATTTGCGCACACCATGCATTCAAATGGTATAAACAATCGCTTATATATATTTGCAACAAGAAATTACATTGCTACATGTCGGCCTTAATGAAATAATATTAAAATGAATACAAATTGTCGGCCCAAAATGTTAAATATTATTAATGTGAATCAACCAAGGTTGGCCACAACATAGTGAAGACCCAAAATAAAATTCTCAAGGGTGAAGCCACAATAGTGGTTTACAATTCAAGTGAGGAATGAAAAATCACAAAAAGTGACCCCAAGGAAAAAAATGTGATTTCGAGGGTTCATATGAACCTATTGGTTTGGTTTGAGTGAACCCCTTTGAATCTTGGGCACCAAAAACAAATAAAAATGCATTGGAAAGGGGTTCACATGAACCCCTTGAAGAGTTTTCTCAAACCAGGGTTCGATCGAACCTTGGTTCGAGTGAACCCCTAGGGGTTCATACGAACCTCCCTTATCTTTCATCACCCCCCTGAGACACAAAAAAACCTAATTTTTTTCACTTCGAAGCTTGGTTTGAACATGAAAATGGCAGAGACTTCACAAACCCAACTGGAATTAGGTAGTCCTCGGAATGAGCTATCCAACGAATATAATTTTGATATGTTTTGGTTTCATTATGTTTTTAGTTTTATTAAGTATGGGTTTTCACCAAAAATGAAGGTCTTTGTTACGTACATGTGGAAAAATATACTTGGAGTTTATCAAAAAAAATTGAAAAATATGAGTGCACGGATATTGAAGTGCATGATCCAACCAAAAAATTGAATTTCGATATATACAAAAATTTATCGTTATCACGGTTCTATGTCACGGGTACAGTGGTTTGACTTTGAAACTTTAGTAAAGAAAAAGCATTCAATAAAAACTATCTAACCAAGTGGAAGCACTAGATATCAGAGTTACAAATCTAAATTTGAAGAATTAAAATTTAATCCTTCATGGAAAAAAGTTATGCATTATCGGTGTGCATCACTTTTTTTAAAAATGTTGTTTTCTGAAAAAAAATAGTTTTTGTGGGGAGATGGAAAAGGAAGTCGAATTTGATTCAAAATTTTTGAAAAAATATTTTTTTAGAATCTATAAGAAAAATGTGTGAGACTCTGGTTGCATATCTTCAAATTCCTCACGGTTTAGCGATATAGGTTCTCGAATGTGAAGATTTAGTTAAAACAATAATTTTAGTGTCCAGTTTGGCCAAAATTTGTAAACCACTATTGTGGGATCACCCTCAAACATGAAACACCTTCAAAAATTATTCCTCAAAGATCCACAATACACTACAACACCTTGTCGACCAAGAACATGAAAAACATGAACAAGGAAGAGAAAATCTTGAATTACGAGCACAACGATCAATGCAGACCTGCAACATAGATAGATCATGATCTAGAAACATCCACAAACATCATGAATCATGAGAGAAGCATTCACAACAACTAAACTTGCTAAAATATCATCACCTTCATTCATGAAGATCAACTAAAGAAACACAAAAATTGTCAGAATACAAATCTCCATAACACAAATAAATCTTCACGTGGATCTCTGAAACTTAACATGGATAAACTATATATACTCGACAAGAAACCATTTAATCCACAACCTCTGATCATCAATGTATTGAACTCACCAATAGACTAAACTTCACTTCACAACTGATAACCTACAACTTATTTCATTACAATTTTCTCAATATCCTCGACCTATACAACCTCTAAGACATTAATGCCAATAGTGTTGACATCAATGACAACCACATATCAACAACACAACCACAACATCCAACATTAGAGGCCTAGGTTCGTATCTTCACAAAGCGAAGACCCTTATGAGTTGCCAAAACTGTAAAGCATTTTTCCCTAGTCATTTTCATTTTTGGCTTGCGTAGAGGTTTTCAGTTTCGAGTGTCCCCATGCTTAAGGAAAATTATCAGAAAGATGTACAATGTGCCACGTGTTGGCTGTGCAACTTTCATCTCTCGTCTTCCTTTCGGGAGAAAGTTCAGGACACATGTTGACTTGTCGAGCATTCTCTTGGGAGCTATATTCATAAGCTCAAAGGTTTCCACCTAGCTAACAAATCACCTCTTCGCCACGGGCAGTTTGCTTCTTCTATGGAGTAATATGTTTCGGGAGTTCATTGGACCTGGTTTGCTTTCTTCCTTCTTTTTATGATGATTTTTTGGGTTGGTGCCTTAGGATGATGTGATCGGTCAACAATACCTCTTTCCAGGCTGTTATTTCTAAGATTTAATCGTCTACAAGCCCTTATCTTTGTTGAATATCTAGAATACATAAATGGAGTAGCTGAGAATTGATGATCAAAGATTTTTTGAAACCTAACCAAGGATCCACGATCAGATTGCAAGCTATCAAGTGATGACATCTAGCAGTAATTACTTATGTGATGAGGCGGTGCTTTCTTCTTCTAGAGGCTATAAAACCAAGGCGACAACACAGTAAAGGGTTGGATTCCAAGTACCAGTTTCTTGAAAAAGAAAAAAATCTTTAGTTTTCTTAGGATTTTTAGATTAAATTTCAGAAACAAGTTGCAGAACTATTTTATTCTGGCATGTTATATCTATTATGGTTTAAACTATTGTTGGATTGGCATCCAAGCTCTATTTCAAAGTTCATTTGATAATTAGAGCATGAATTGTTGATAATTTATTGAGACTGTGCATGTATGGCCTTTTTCAAGCTTTCTTTCTTTATATTGTCGTTTTGAATGAAACGTTGTGTCTTGCAAGCTGAATCTAGATAGTTTTAAGTAGTGGATTTCTATGTTGTATGCTTGTATTGTAGAATAGTAACTTAGGAAAACTGGACTATGTCATTAGACTTCTCTATTTTTCTGAAAGTTGTTATTTTATTATACTATGTCGTATTAGGAGATAAAGTTCATGTGATTTCTGAGATAGTTTTCTAATAATTGTAAGAAGTCTTTATGTTTTATTGGACCTTAATGAACACTTCCTATAGAAATATTTGAAAGTATACATTGTGCTTAAAGTTAGTCTTTGTTGTTCATTCTCTTTCCAACAATGAAGGGTATTGGTGTTTTATGTCTATTTATATCACTCGTAGGAATGATTCAAGTTTGAAATGTTGTAAAATATTTGGCGCATCACCTTTTATGTTTACATTTCCTTCTCCCCTTATCTCAAAACCCCCAAAGAAGAGTCGAATTTCTATAAAAATCTCGGAGGTATTTAGTGAGATGCAATTTTTCCTCCCACTCGCTGAATTTCCCATAAGATTGTCAGAGAGGTGAAAGCTTTGATGATCAATAGTATCTATAAGGTATTTAGGATTTATATGATTGAATCTATGTGATAATGATTGTATTTACATACACTTTTTCCTTATATCTTTTTATGGCACTACAATGAATTTTATTATCTACCACCCTCATTGAAGAGTAAAGGCACTTCTAGTAGGAAGATAATTGAGGATTGGGCCTAGCCTATTGTTAAAGGTAAATAAATTAAATGATGCCATCCCTCTTTACATTTTTTATAGATACCATGTTGCTTGCACTTTAAAAGATGAAAAATATAGTGGGTCTTACTATGTTGTACATATTAAATTAAAAGTTAAACTTTTATATGGAGAATTATCACTTGCATGTACTTTATAGGACAACAGTCTCAATGTTATTTTATATTACATATTTTCATCCTAAAACTTGAAAAATGTCGATCCATACAAGTTATTAAATGTATATCATTTTTTTTTTACCTAAGTTTAGAATCTTCATGGTCGAGTTTATTTTTTAAGTATTTGTTCCTTTTGATGAAAATAGTTAAATTCTTTTAGTCAAATTATTTCTTTTCTAAAGTACTAAATATGTTTATTAGTTTTAATATGAAATGTTGTTACATGTGGTTTGAGAGTTAGGTTTAACCTCTAGGATCTATGAGCCTACTAAAACTAGTAAAAATATTAATGAGTTAAATATATGTGCAAATCTAGGCTAACACATAGTGTATTTTCTCTATACGTAGAGATGAAAGGATCCAACTTTGAGACACTAACATTAACTATGGATCATCTAGAATTAAAAAGGGAAAAAAAGTGTTA
The DNA here is from genome assembly GCA_007258455.2 of Sequoia sempervirens. NCBI lineage: Eukaryota > Viridiplantae > Streptophyta > Pinopsida > Cupressales > Cupressaceae > Sequoia > Sequoia sempervirens. Next base: position 5,992 of record VDFB02336152.1, read on the forward strand.
CCTAATACTAAAAGTAAACCAAAACCAAATAAACCCTCAATAGTTTGTGAAACATCATCTGGGTGTGGGTGAAATGCCACCCTTTAGTATGTAGGTAGTAAAAGAGTACCTACATGTACATATTACCTAGTTTGGAAATATATTTTATGATAAAGAACCCAAAAAATTCACATCATAATAGTGTCTTAAAAGTTCTAATAGAAAATACTTTACTATAATTATGGATGTGTAATTCCAATTATTTTAAAATTAAAATAATGTTATTTCTCTTTCTTTGAAACCAAGTGATGTTTAAACATCCTACTGATAGAAAATATAATAATATTTTTATATTTGTTTCTTGCATTAATGCACCATAGCTTGGTTGTACCAAGATAGTATGGTACAAAAAAGGATGAATTTAGGAATTGGTTCTAATATTTCAAGTCTAAATAATAATGACCCAACTACTAAGCTTTATCAATTTCTCAATGTGTTAATGAAACTAGAGAAATAATATCAGCCTTAGAGCAAGATATTTGAGGACTTCAAGAGAATGAAGAAGAAGTTGAGACATATCACAATCATAAAATAAATGAGATGTGCAATGTGTTGAAAAAAGGTGAATTGAAGCTACAATATGAAATTATGTATAAAATTTCAAATATGAAAAATAATATTAACCAAATCAAATTTATGTATGTGGTTGCATATTTAACACAATAGAAAAAATCTGCAAACTATATGCAACACTAGATTTACAAGGAGAAACCATTTTTGAAAAATATCCACATGAGAAGAAAGGGAAAGAATATTATTAATATTCAAAGGAGAAATACATATTAATACAATTCACGATTGATCTCTGATTAATATGACAACACCCTATTACCTATAAGAACTCAACATAATAGTACCATCCAATGGTTCCATTGTTTAGAAATTATGGGAAGTAAAACCACAAATGGTAAACCAAACTAAGAAGCAAGAAATCACTTGTAAAAACCCATTCCACCTTCTTGGAAAATCAAAATACATGACAAAATATTTAATAATATTCACATGGCTCTAATATCGACAGTTATCCCATAACCAATTCACTGTTTTCCTTTTTGGATTCTTCAATGACTCTTCCCATTCATGGAACACCAATGGAAAACCTTTCTTTTTCAAGTATTGAGCAACATGAATTTTCATATTCCCAAAGTGGACACCTAGAAGAGATATTTGCCATTATTTCACGTAACTCTATCGATACATATCCATCTCTTTGAAAATGTAATTACAATGTCATATAAAATACAAACTATAATATGCCCTATAACACTTTCAAAAGAACATGGGGACACATAAATGACATGATAGTTTTTTTAAGAAAAATCCATTTCCTAGAGTATTTTTATGCTTTAATGGTGATCAATGAGTTGTTTTATAGGAGTTTCACTGTATGTTCTTAAGGTTTTCTATAAAAACCCCTAAGCCTAGGCAACACCATTGCACTTTTGTTTTAATTTTGCGTTGTTTCCTACACCCCATTGCCATATCTTTTGTCTCCTTCTTCTTAGAAGCCTATTGTTTCCGTTTTTGAATATTTTAATCTATCTCTAAAAGGGACTTGTGCTTTTTTGGGTCCCATGAGACATGAGTCGACATATCACATAACTCTTTCATTTTGCAGAAGCAAGAAATGTTATTTTTTCCTCATGCAAGTCTATTAAATGCTCTTTAAAAACCCTAGTGTGAGTAACATGTAAGGGTCTTTAGCCAATCAAATTTTATAATTTAATTTTCATGCAATGTTTTAAAATTCCTCAAAAAGTCCCCTTTGATCATGCTTTGGGGTCCCATTTTCCAAGTAGCCTTAAGTTTATTTTAAGGAACGTTCTGTTTAAAAAAAAATAGTATCAAACTAAGCCTTTGCATCACGAGACCCTTTGTTCCAAAAATATTATCCCCTAAAAACTTGCAAAATTATTTTATTTCAAGTAAAAGATATGCATATCACCATTTCATGTAAGATATAACCTTCACAAAGTAATGATTGTTTGAACTTTCCTTTCCCCAAGTTTATGAAATCATGACTCATGTCATTGAGGGTTGAATTTAAGTATTTCATAAAGGAATGCATTGTTGGGAAGCTTCAAAACTATTATATCTCTTTTCGCATGTCACCAAAATTGTGACACACATCTTGGAGTTGTTCAAAGAAAGGAGGTTTTCTTTTTCACAAAAGGAATTTTGAATTCCTATGATGTCGTTGATTTTATAGGGTCAATGGTCCACATTTAAAATCAAGAACAACTACTGCTAGTTGCATGTTTGAGCATGTGTGAGCATTGATGATGCATTTGATCTACAAATACCTAATGTTTCTTATGAATTTGGTTAATTACACATTTCCAATTTATTCAAAGCATAAAGCAAAGGTTGCACATAATTTCACTATGAATTTTTGAGTGAGCTATGGTTTTTTATGCCATTTCTAGGGTTTGCAGAAATCTTTACACTTGTAAGTGATTTCAGATTCTTTCTCTACAAAATTGATTTCAAAAACATATCTTTAGATCCAAGGAAGTAATTTAGGGTTTAAGAAATTGTAAGTTGTTATCTTCAAATAAAAATCTTTGTAAATTCTTTTCAAAACCATAAAACCCTAGTAATCAATTGTGTTAAGCCATGGTTGGAACCTCTAGAGGAGATAATTGAGGATTGGATGGTGAAATTATGGCTCAATTTCCAAGGTCTTCAAAGTGACCTAGGCTTGATCAAGGGTCAGAGATTCTTCTGGATAGACTTACAAATTAAAAAAATTATTGTAGAGATGTCATTATTCCCATTCATGGCTATGCCTTATTTAAATATTATTTCAAGAAATATTTCACAAATAGGCCAGTTTCAAATATCTGGAGAATGAGATTTAGGAAATTGATAAGCCCTAATTTTTTATTAATGTTGACCTAATTAAAGTTGTGGCTCTTGAATACAACCCAAATACTTTGGGCATTGTTAATAGAAAGGGTGTTATCCTATTGATTCTAGACAAAGAATGTATATGTGAAGTTTTTGATTTGGACATGAATGCTCAATTTCCCATTGACCTAGGGGAATTGATGACTAAATATCATAGGTTAAAAAGCAATTATAGAGTAAAATGGATACCTAGTTTAAGTACTAGAGGGCCAAGAAGATAAATTTAGAGGTTTACTGGAGGTGACTTGGAGCCATTCAATTATGATATTTTTGAAGATTACTTTTAGAAAACCTATTTTTCTTTGTGTCAGGACTAGTAATTGATTGTAGGACTCAAATTCCTATGAATATAATGGTTTTACCTATTGGAATAAGAGTAGGGATGTAAAAAAACCATATTATTATACATGGTATGTTGTAGGGGAGTTCCACAAGGCTTTAAGTTCCCTAAGAAATCATTCCAACATTGTCCACTTCAAGTGGTATTCCTTATTATTTCATGTGTTACTTTATGTTGGGACAAAGATTTGGGACCCTAAACTGAAGGTCAAAGCCTTCAATGAACATGGAGTTGTGCTCCCTATTCAAGAATGGGTGTACATTTGGGACAATAATTGTGAAACTTCCAACTATTACATTTTTTAGCAATATTTTGTCAGAAGTGTCCTCAAGAATTTAGGGTTTGCTATTGGTAGGGGTTTGTCTATAGAAATAAGGATATTTTTTAGGCTAAAGCAACTTCAACCAGAGTTGGGGTTTTACCATAATTGGGGAGATTATTTCTTCCATTCAGACTCCACCCATTAAGGTTTATGGTTCCCTAGTGGCCCCACATATTTTTCCTAAATCAGTGTCTGACATAATTCCAACATTTTTATTTTTTTTGAATTGTAGGCATCATTAATAGATACATTGAGATAAATTTCCACTCTTGTGTATGTTTTTTAGAGTTTTTTCATATCATGGGGTGATCCCACAATAGTTGTTTACAATTTTTGGCCAAACTGGACACTGAATTTTTAATTTTTAACTAAATCTTCACATGCAGGCACCTATAGCGGCTAAACCATGAGGAATTTGAAGATGATGCAAACTAGAGTCTCATCACATTTTTCCTATAGATTCTAAAAATATTTTCAAATTTTTTAAAATTAGATTGCACTTATTTTTCCATCTCCCACAAAAACTAGTATTTTTCAAAAAACAACATTTTTAAAAAGTGACTCACACCGTATAACACATAAATTCTTTTCCATGAAGGACAAATTCAATTCTTTAGAATTTACATTTGTATTTCGATATCTAGTGCTTTACACTTGAGTTTAGATATTTTTTTATTGAATATTTTTTCTTGTCAAGTTTCAAAGTCAATCAAATGACAATTCAGACATGGCCTTTGACCATTATAGCATTATAGCTTTTTGTATATATGAAATTCAGATTTATTTTTTTGGTTGGATCAAGGACTTCAATTTCTGGTACACTCATATTTTCAATTTTTTTTTTTGATAATCTGCTATTTTTTTCCACATGTAATAAGGCTCGAGCTGTTTTGATGAAAAACCTATGTTTAATAAAACTTCAAAGCAATGCATAATAAAACAAAACATGTTAAATTATATTCATTGGATAGCTGGATTACGAGCTGTGATTCAGGTTGGTTTCTAAATATTCCCCATTTCATCCTCAACTAGAGCTTGAAAGTGTAAAATTTAAGTTTTTGTGTGAACAAATTAAAGAAATAGGGAAAAGGGGGTTCCTAAGAACCGGGGGTTTAAACCCAGACTTTGAGGGGTTCTAGCGAACCAGGGTTCATTCGGACCCTCTTTAATATGCATTTTTTCTTTATTTTTTGGGTGGGAAATTTGGGCCCAATAATTAATGGGTTCGCTCGAACCCTAGTTCGGTCGAAGCCATTTATGGTTCGATCAAACTTGTAGGTTCATCTGAACCCCTAGAACCAATTTTTTCCCCAGGGGTCATTTTTTTCTCAATTTTCCTTCCTCCATCAAATTGGAAACCACTATTATGGATTCACCCCATGTTGTGTCTTATTTTGTACTCAAACCATATTATAAAGTATCATAGTGGGAACTATGTAGTGCCTTAGTTTTTCCATCACACCTTTGTCAAGTGAGTGTCCCTTACATGAAAAATAATGCATCCTAGTGATTCTTACCTCATGCACATATGCCTTGTTTTACACCCCCTTATCTTAGTTGTAGGTACTATCTTGTGCATGTTTTGATGTTGTTTCTTCTCCCTTATCAACATTATGGGGGGTAAGTGCACAAAGTTGAGTCAATTAAGATGCCACATTTTTTACCCTGAATTGAACATATGGACATTTACTTTCTTATACATTAAGTTATATTTTATGTATATAGTTTCAAGATATTTGGGAGTGGTTCCAGATCTCTTGGAGTTATAATACCAATTCTAGTTTTTGGAAGATATTATAATTTTTAAACTTTTTCAAATTTTAGTAATCAGGAGGTCAAATTTTAGTAATTAACAAGTTGTGTCATCTTTCTCTCTCTCTATCTTACCCATTGATTATCTCTTATGCTCTAGACCTCTCTCTCTCTCTCTCACTATCTCCATCCCTTTATCTAACTTTCTCTCTCCCTTGAGCTCAAGAACTACCTATCTACCTGTCAATCCTTCTCTCTCTCTCTCCCTCTATCTTTATCTCTCCCCCTATTTATCTCTCACTCTCTCCTTCCCTTTCTCCCTCCTCTCTGTACTTCTATCTATCTCACCTCAGTATCCCTCCCTACTTTTCCTCCCTCCTTCTCCCCTCCCTCTCTAATTCTATTTGTCTCACCTCTCTCTACCTTAATACATCTCCTTCCCTCCTCCCTCATCTCTCTCTCCATATCTACCTCTCCCTCCCTCATTCCCTCTTGCTCTTAATCTCCACACCTTCCTCCCCTTTTTGTATCACATCTTGGTGCACATCAAAGAGAGACAAAGAGAGGAGGGACGGTGGCAGAGAGAGGGGAGGGAGGGAGTGAAATGCAACTAATTCTCAAATTTAAAATGCAGTAATTAAAATGATTTCATGATTTACTTTAAAAGAACTTTTTTATGCTAAGAAAATAATATAGTATTTAAAAATTTACAACTAAATGGAATATAATAAATTAATTAACCATTCTGCTCAGTACATTCAAGCATGTCGTAAATAAATTATTAATTTAATAAACTTAAAAGACTTAAACACTTTATTGCTCAAATAATTTGTTAAGCTTTAATACTTATCTGTGGAAATGTGCAAAAGAAATCCCAACTATTGCTGGAATGGTCCTTGGTTAAACCCCTCTTACGTCTGTGGTGATGCGGGAGGAGGCGGACTTTGCTACTCACATTGGTGGTTCCACCTAGAACAATGCTCAACACTTCGTGCCACAAACCATGCTACTGGCGAGGTGCCTAAGTGCACACACTTGTACCCAGTTGGACACCTTTGTAGGAGTGCCCTTCTCCATCCTACTCATAGCCTGCTAACCTTGAAACCTTATTCCCGCAATGTGCTCCACTTTATTTTCCTCTTTTTTTCATGTCCCTCAATAATTTAGTTTTCACGGGTTTTATACAACACAAAGGGTAGTTCCAACCGACACACCCTTTTACAAATAATAATTACATCCCGTGAAAACTCTAATTATTATTTTATTACATTTTCTTTCTAGAACTATTACATTAGTTCTTATATTTATTTACTTATTTACTTTTATTCTATTTTCTTTTTCTTTTTCTTCCACGGGGAAAAAGTCTCATAACAATTCTCCCCTTGTTGTTTAGCTGTTGCCCTTAGTAGCTTGATGAAATAGCCTTTAGTTAAACAAATGAGGATATTGGTCTTTAATAAAATCAACATTTTCCCAAGTAGCACTATCATTATCACAATGACTCCATTTAATTTTTACTTCATTTATAACTTTTTCTTCTCTTAATTCATAGATATCTCCCTTTTTTTAATTGTATTTTAAGTTAAGTAATTACAGGAAAGCATTTTTTTTTCCAATGACAAGAGTTGTACATACATAAATATTAGGAATTTACAATCAAAGAAACTAATGGTAGTCTATGTGTTTACTCACATATATTTCAACCTTATCAATTTTCTCTCATGTTACCAATTTTCTTTAATATAGATATTTTAAATCTTATATATGTAACTTCAACATTAAATCTATAAAATTATTAAATCATCTGTTGAAATAACATATATCTAGTGAAACGACATACATATCCCATACTATGTAGTCACTCATTGATGAACTATATAATTGATATACTTCAAATATATTCTAAGATGATAATCATGTATTCCGGACGACATGAGTATCCTCTTTTCCTATATGTCAAGTATAATTGAATGAAAACAAGTAAAAAGTATCCCTAAAAAGAGTTCATATCTTTCAATATATGCACAAAGTTATTGGGTTGATCAAGTCCAATAACAAGGTACAATAAAATAAAGCATGGTAATCTTTCTAGGTATCTTAACAATCATACATTGAGTACTTTCATAGAAAAACATTAGGCCTAATATTTCCGTTGCCTTTGGATTTACAGGTGTGAGGAAATATTGGTTAAAAATGATAATTTGACTAGAATAGTGATGATTTGCATAGACTCATGTCCTATGATATGAGACTCGACAAGGCCATTGGGACCTCCAAATAATGAATAGAGGCAATGTTGTTTAAAGAAAGCAACAAAATTCATTCAATAATTTCTTTTGTTATGTTTTCCTTCATGTAAGGAGGTTCATCACAATAAATCTCTATATTAGTGATCCCAATAAATCATACAAAATCCTTTTGTCACACTTCTCATGTTTTATCCACAAAGCAATCCAATATTTGTCAATATGACTAGGATACTATTATCTACCAAAAATATGATTAGGCTTGAGATCTCTATAAATGAATTCTAACTTGTTAAGGTTTTTATGCACATTTATTCATAAATTTCTCCTATAAAATATATAAATTATACCCCTATATATGAAAAAATCACATGCTAGTTTGACAATCTCTATCTTTGTTTTATTTATGCCCTATATAGTATTTTATTGCATATCTGAAACCAATCATAAGCAATCACCCAAACCATATATCATGGTTTATTTGAGGCCAAGAAATATGTCTAACATACATAGTGTTCCCTAGCATAATAAAGTGGCTTAGTAATTATCCCTTTTTACAAAGGTTGTCTCTTATAATCATGAATCTCTCTTTTAAAAGAGTTTTCTTAAATATTCTTCATTACTCTATTTTTATTTTATTTTAATTTAGGAACAAATATCTATTCAATAAAAATAAATTAGGGTTATCTCTCCCCCTATAAAACTTCAACATGTTTCCATGTTTAATCATAAAACATTATTCCATTCCAACCAATGTATTTAAACAACCAAATATTTTCAAGGTTCAAGATGTAGAGAAAAACTCACCTATGATTTTATATCCTATAAATATGTTATTCTCAACAATTTATTCTAAACATAATATTGTTTCTCTAAATTTAAAACATGAATCTAAGGACCTATGGGTTATGGGCCCACAATGTAAACTATATTAGACTTAAGTGATAAAATATAGGTGTCACTTCTTCTTTTCTTTTCTTTTTATTAAACTTGCAAAAGAAAACTCAAAAGATAAAAGGGTGAAACTAAGGTTTCAAAATGTGAATCAATTTAGAGGGCTAAATTTGCTGCCAATAACTCGGTTGTAAAAAAACAAAAAAAAATAGTTTTTGTCTTTCTAGGAAGTGAATATTTAATTACAAACTAACTCTCCCAAAGTTTATGAATGGTAATTAGAAGGTTAAATCATTAAGAAAAATAAATAAATAGTTTCTAATTATTTGGAGATCTACCATACTACTATTTTTCTCAATTCCAAAATAAACAGTTTATTAAATCTAGTAGCAAAAATGCAATGATAAGATTTAGTTATGAATTTACTATTTACTGGGTGAAAAAGAAAACAAAAATTATTAAATATCCAATTTGAAGTTTGATGTAAATTCAAACCATAAGTTACTCCAAATAAATGTAAAATAAAATAGGTTTGAGTGAAATTTTATTTTATTTTATTTTTAAATTAATTTCCCGTGAAAATTTATAACTAACTTGAATTTAAAAGAATCATACCATGAAACAAATTGTGAATAAAGAAATTGAAAAGTAAAAAGTAAATGAGTAATTTAATTTTAAAAACATAAATATCCTTAAATATTTTAACCTAGATATTTTAACCTTTTAAACATAATACATGATTGATAAAGAAATAAAGAATCAATTTAAACTATTATAAAATCTAGTTTATCTATTTATTTAACTTTTGAACATAATAAATAATTGATAAAAAAAATATAAGAATCAATTTCAACTATTATAAAATCTAATCTATCTATTTAATATTATTATTATTTTTAATCTTTTGTTTTATATATATGTATATATATTTTCAAAAATAAATGCAACAAAATTAATTGATGACCAGAAAGACTCTGATACCAAATGAAATGAAACTAATTCCCAAATATAAAAATGCAATGATTTAAATTGATTTCCACAAATTAATTCCAAAAAAAATTCTATGCACAAATTTTAACCTAATATTTAATTCCCAATTCAATAGTTTTAAACTAATTGAATAAATTAATAAACAATTGCATTCAAATATATTCAATCATGCCATAAATAAATTATTAATTCAATAAACTCAAATATTTAAATTAACTTTATTGCTCAAATACTTTATCAGGCATTAATACTTATCTTTGAAATGTGCAGGAGAAATCCCCAACTATTGCTGGAATGGTCCTTGGTTCAGCCTCTTCCGTCTGTGAGTAGTCTGGGAGGAAAGCAGACTTGGCTGCTCTACACGAGTGCTGGTTCCACCGGAACAATGCTCAACACTCGTGCCACAAAAACCATGCCCTGGCCAGGACCGTCCTGAGTGCACGCACTTGTACCCCAGGTTGGACACCCACTGTAGGAATGCCCCTTCTCCGTCCTACTCACAGCCTGCTAACCTTGAAACCCTATTCCCACAATGTGCTCAACTTTATTTTCCTCTTTTTTTCATGCCTCAAGAATTTAGTTTTCACGGGTTTTATACAATACAAAGGGTAGTTCCAACCGACACACCCTTTTACAAATAATAATTACATCCCGTGAAAACTCTAATTATTATTTTATTGCATTTTCTTTCTAGAACTATTACATTAGTTCTTATATTTATTTACTTATTTACTTTTATTCTATTTTCTTTTTTCTTTTTCTTCCATGGGGAAAAGGAATCTCCTAGCACAATCCACGAGGGGACTTACACAATTGTTCAGGATACTTGCAGTTAACAGTAAATAGATGATTGGAAGGGATTTGTGCAACACGGATGATTTAGCAATAAGTACGTTTTCCTAAGATTAACCGAAGATGAACGGAAAGTAAATGAGTGTAAGGGTAAGGAGATCCTAGATTCTACTCTAAGGTGGGACGTGGGATCAATCTTAACAGCTTCAACCAAACTCTGTTCCGCCTCACACTGGACAGCTTACACAAAGTAGGTGCAATCTTCAAAGGGATAGTGAGTAATTTTCAAGTCACAACCCAACATCAAGATACCGTCAAAACGACGCATACCAAGACATGAGCTACAACTGAAGTTAAGTTTATGAAATGCTCCAGTAGACCACGCAAGGCAGACTTGCCGTCAGCAAGCCGCTAGTGGTATGGAATGAAATGAAGTGCCTTGATCAATGCCACACATCCACAGCTACTATCCACTTGCATGAAATGAAAATGCTACTTCTTAAACTACTTTATGCTATCTTACGCTACTTGGAATTGAAGGGACGAAGAAACCTTGCTAGCTAAACACAATGAAGACGAATTTCACCATCAATGAAAAGATCTTCAATTATGAAAGTGTTACACAACAATCTCTTGCAAAAGCTTTCAAAGAAAACTTTCCTTCTCCTCCAAACTATGCTAAACTATCAAGCAAAATGTCTACTCTGCTCTACTCTCTAGTCTGATCTCCAATCTCTAGTTCTAATTCTAATTCTAATGAATTACAAATGAGGGGGACTCCCCCTTTTATAGATAGCCCAATCCAAAGGACTGCTAGGGTTACAATCAAAAGAATGGCTAA
>VDFB02336153.1:0-27560 GCA_007258455.2 Sequoia sempervirens
ATATATTTATATATATTACGAAATTTAAACATAATTTGTATATAGTTATATTTATTAATTTTAATTATTTTCAATTAAGAAAGTTATATCATCATGGATGCCCCAAAATTTTAGCCATTTATCAAATTCCTTTTTCCAACCTTGTTTTAGATAAAGATGGGTTAGATACACATGTTGTGCAATGATGAAAAGTCCATCTTAATCTAGCTTATTGAGCGTGTGTTCTTATAACATATACCATTTTAAGGCTTCACTTGTTATTGGCTTCATTATAACATGTAGATCTTTCATATCTGATGAATAAGTTTGTGGATTATCTTATCGTCCCATTTAAGACTTCCTATGCTCTCATCCATTGTAGTCTTTAGAGCATTGGCTCTGTTGCTTTTCAAGTTTTTGAAATTGCTGCATGGCTTCATTTTGTTTCCCTGTTACCATTAGCTTGTTTCTTAGTGAAGTTAATAACTTGCAAATGTCAATCTTGTCATGCTTGGTTCAAAGGTGGCAACATACAAACAGCCTCGCTAAGGGCTAAAAAGAGCACAATGCTTGCCTTTGATTTGATTAAAGTCACAGAAAGCACCTATTAATTTGTTATTTTTTCCTTGTTCTTATTATTCATTTGTTTGTTTTCACATATGAGGTCAATCAAAGGCTTGTTTGCTTTTGCATTATATCTCTCAATAACCAACAAGTTGATGTATTTTGTTATCTAAAAGCGATTCTGATAAGTAATATTTTTGTGAACAATCTAAGAATCATGTAAAGATTGTGGGTTCTATTAATTATTGTAGAAAAGCTATTGCCAATGGAGGAATCATCTCAAATGCAAGGTTATTGTGTATTAATCTAGGAATACTCATCTCAATATAAGAGTACTGAATTCAGACAATCATCTTGATTTGTGTTAGAGCCAAGGTTGTGCCCATATAGGCCAAAAGCTATGTTACCAAATCAGCAAGAAAATCCTACATTTTTTAGTATAATTCGTCTCAGAAACAAAATCAGATGTGATTTGAATGCAGAATTGAGCAAGGTTTGGATTTGAGTAGTTGAAATCGTGTAGAAACAGCAAAGGTCAAAGCTGAGCAATTCAATGGTGGATGTCCCAATTTCAAATCAATTTGAAGATGATCCCAGCATAAAAGTCATAGAAAAACCTAGCGTCAAGTGAACAACAGTCATTTAACAATCTCAGTGTGTTTTTAACAAGTCACAACCAACAGCAAAGGAGTTCCAACAAACAAAGAATGCTTTCTACTCGAAAAGTAAACAAAACCCTAAATTGTTGAACATTTTCTACTTCTGTTTTATATTCTTGACTTAGTATTGTGTCACGCATTTCATTTCAAAGCTTGACAGAAACTCAGCTATATCATGTTTTTCCCTACCCATCTATTGACATATGATTCTAAATTTTATGTAATTTAATAAATCTGTGTTTTAACTTTATTCTCAACTCAAAAAGCTTTTAACATATTAAAGCTTAACATCATTTCTATACTTTTTTTGTATGGTATAGATATTATTGTGATATTCAGGTATACTAATTTATTAACTTTATATCACAAAAGCAAAAAATATCTTTAACTTAACAATTATTTTCATATAGATAAAAATACTATTAATATTAGTTTTGTATAGATAGTATGGTTCTTATAGTATAGATATATTATCAATGTTAGTTTGGATGTTAATATAGTACATATAGTATGCTATTAATATAGTTTTTGGAATATAGTTAAAAAAATTAGTGATATTAATACACTAAAGATAGTATAGTAGTTATATAGTTTTTTCAAATATAGTTGATTTAATATATCTTTATATTAAAATTTAATATGGTATTAATATAATAGTGTTCAGGGTGCAAATATATATATATATATATATACATATTTGATTTTTATATGTTTTTTGTATGGATGTACCCAGAGCATACCTAATCCTCCATTAAAAAATTGCTGTACCAGCATAACATATCCACATACCCATACCTGATTTTGATTCTAATTCAGTAACATAGACTAAAAGCATAAGTACTGATAAGTTCCCAAGATAATTGAAAAATGCATGCTCCATCTGGATCCATGCTATGTACAAGAAGCTAGTAATGTTTTCAAGCAGTGTACTCTTCATAAGGTACTCTACGTTGAGAGATAAAAGACATTAGTTGTAATCTTATTTACTGATGATTAGTACGACCAGCAGTTCCAAGCCATTTCTCTACATTACATGAGATATTTTATGTTGGAATAGTGCATGTATAATTTAGATTTCAAATAAATACTTGGAAAGCATGAGAAGATTTGAGCGATCAGACATTCCGAGTTTACTGTTTGTTTTGTGATTGCCAGGCCATGGCAAAACACCAAGCTATTTCAAATTTGCAGTGACTTCCATAAGATGATATAGCAAACACCGATAACCATGTATCAAAAAGAAAAGTTCCATCTGAACAAAAAAAGCTAAAATGAAGAAATTCACAATGAAGAACCAGAGAGAAATCTGACTTAAGATTTATTTTAAAGTCACTGCCTCAAATTATGGCAACGTTAAAATTAGAATCTTCAAGCTTCTGTAATCCATAATATTTATGAAACAAGCTTGGGAAAGGAATTGCCTAAAAAGATTTTAATCATTATTTCAGGCAAATCTTTGAGGCCTGTCATCAGGATGACTGATTCAGATTTACTGATCAGATAACTCCATTTACAAAGAGATATAGATTTTCCATACAAATCCATGTTGAAAACATTAAATGCAACAGGATTGTCTGTAAAGGATTTTATTTTATACAATTTCTTCCCAGAGCTTGTTTCATATACATTAAAATTATGATACTTAGGCCTTCCACCAAAGGCCTCCACAAATGATTCAAGATTGAAAATTAAATTGTAAAACTCAACTTACCAACTGAAAAATAACATACTATAGCATTTATGCAACTTTTAAATATGGATTCAAACTTACCTAGATCAATGGAAGAAAATAATTTAGGTGGGATTTGAAAGAAGTTTTAATTGGACTTACGATACTATTAAGACCAAGCACTTGTCAATGGTTTGATGCTAGCTATAATTAATGGTGCAAACTATAGTGCTATTGCTGGATAAACCTCAGCCATACCCATACCCATTACTGGTGCATCTACTTCAAAGGAAAGATTCTAGATACAAACCATCTAAATATTTTTGTTATTATCTTCCTTTACAATGAGTAAAAATAGTATTGCTGGTGACTTTCAGATTGTACTTTTTATAGACATTTTGTTGTTACTTGTGTGTGTGCCTCACAAACCTGGTGAACCATTAGCAAGACACAAAGGACACTCTACAGGTTTTGATCCATCTGCTTCAGGCTGAATTTACAATACTACTCAATATGAGCCAGAGGCAGTTTGTTGTATGAGAATTTGAAACAAATTTAATATACAAATAAAAGAAGAAAGCTAGTGTAGCACAGAACTGAGATTTGAATATGGACAATGATCTGATAAAGAAAGCTTATGATGAAATACAATCTTCTATTCATCTTCTCGGATCTGGATTATTTACCAGTACCCTATGCACATATTTGCAAAGAGTTTCTATGGAGATTAACAAGATAATGTTGCACAGCCATGATTGCAGAAATAAAGTTTAGAACAAAACTGAAGTTAAATACCATAACGGTCAATAGACTCGATACATTTATCCAGTCGATTAATGGAATCTCCCATAGTAGCAAAAGAAAAATAATGGAAAGAAGAAGGAAGCTAAATAGAGATGGATGATGTATGAACATACATAAACTTCCTACAGGAGAGTCAATCTAGTCTGTAAAACAGAGAACATTGTGCAAGAAGAAATGAAATGACTGCATTTTTTATGAATCCCTACAACAATAAATGGCAGATTGTATACTTTAGAAAATGAATAGAGCAGCACAAGCTAAGACCTAGAGAAAAACAAATAGTTCACTAAATTTAGGAGTCTAAAACCATTGCACTAACCAAAAAAGTTTTTGGAAAATGCACCAAATGCTGGATAATGCAACCCAGAGGAATTAATTATAGAATGATAAATGCAAAACAAGAGATTTGAAACAATAATGGTAACACTGCAGCATTAGAGAGTGGAGTTATTGGCTCATATCCTCTTCTCATGGAAATATAAATTTCTAAGAGGTAGCCTTCCAAGAACTGGCCTTTCATATCACATGCCCATAAACTTTCCAGTACATCCCCACCTGAGGTCAGTATTCCTATTAGTTGATTGCCATTCCATAATGTAGGAGTGTGATTTTCTTGTTACAGTACATATTTGATGCAAGAGCATCTCAGTGGTCAAGGAACTGTTGATGTGTTTTTTATGACCGCACCAAACAGCAGAACGAAATAGTTTAGGGCTACTCCATTCTCTCTTGATAAAAGTATTCCATGCGCTAAGATTGCGAGAAAGTTCGCATGTTCAACTCCAAGGTTCCTTAAGTGCGAATAGACCCAGTTTGGTTGATGTGTATTGCTGTGTTCGTACAAGGGGACTTACATAATTGTTCGGATTTTCACAGTTAGCAGCTAATGTAGGATTTTGAAGGGGAATTCTCACGTGTATGATTTGGCAATGTGGTTCTTTTTCCTAAAACTAATCGGAAATATGCTGAAAGTAAAGGGGTATAAAGCCTAAGAAATTTATATTCTATTCTAAATGCAGGATATGTGGGGCTACGTTTCAATAGACTTCAACCGGATTTCACCTAGCCTCCGTCGGACAGCCTCAGCAAAATCGGTGCAATCTTCAAGGGAAATAGCAAAAGATGTTCAAATCATGACTTAACATGCATACACCATCACAACGACGCATATAAGCATATAAATCACAACCGAAGTTAAACTCAATGTAATGTCCAGTTGACCACACAAGGCGAACTTATCATCAACAAGCCGCTAGTGGTATGGAATAAAGCGAAGCTATCTCAATAAAACACCACACACCAAAGTAAGCTACTTGCATGAAATTAAGCTACTTGGATACGAAAGGAGAGAAAAGAGAAACCTTTGCTAGCATTTCATGACGAGGGCCAATTCCATCACATCAATGAAAAAGATCTATTATCATAGAGTAATGTTACACAACATCTCCTCAAAAAGTTTTCCAAGGAAAACTTTCTTTCTTCAATTATGCAAAATGCTACACAATGCTACACTATCTAGCTCCTAATACTAATGCTCTCTCAATGTCTACTATTCCAATGTCTAATCTAATTCCCTGTGGATTTTAAAGTGAGGACTCCCCTTTTATAGCTAGCAAGTCCCAAAAGGCGGCTGGGGTTACAATCAATAGAGTGGCAGAATGGGTGCACCTGACCCCTAACCTAAAAGCTGCCGGAATAGGGAGTGGTACATTAAATGAATCAAAGAGATTCCCACTCACTCCCAAAAATAGAAAAAGGCAATAAATGCTCCATATTCAGTCATCTAGAAGATCCTCGTCCAGTAGTGTGTTCCCACTTGCCTTCTCTCTGACTGCCAACTCAACAAATCTGCTAAGTACGGCCTCAACCTCATGAACTGAAATAGGCGGAACACAATCCAACTAAAACTCTAACACCGTGACTGAATGCTCGTGCCTCGTACAAGATTTTCTCCAAGCGGCTAAGGAGTCCTGCGTGTTCTGGATCAAAGTGGAGAATGTAGCAGTATTCTCAAAGTCATCCTGTACAAAGGTCTTAACGTCTGCGAAGAAAGGCACCAGCAAACCCCTCAAATTATCAAAACTTATCTCATCTAGATTCCATTTTGTACAGCAAATATGGCCTCAAAGGTCAATTACGAACTCCATCAATAATATTGGCCATGGCCTTATGTATCCTAGCTGAATTCGCCTGTGCCGCATCGAAGAAACCACGCCCTGTGATAGCTGAGGAATACCACCTAGAGAAATCATATCTGTCATTCTCCTGAATGACACCTCCATCAATCAGCAATCGCAATGGCACATGCCTCAATACCTCAAGACGCTGGATCACCTTACTTTGATAGATAGAAGCATCTCCCCAAGCATGATCCACTGCATCTATCCGTGTCAAAATAGTAGGAGCGGTGAAGAGCCACTCCATAAATTTCTACGTCTCGGTCACGAACTCTGTGACCCATTTATCTGCCTCCTGTGCCATCCTCCCCAACTCTACTAAGCGGCTGATCGACTCTCTAGGAATATCAGCTGGAGGCTCTATCACTGGTACATCCTGCCCTCGAGAACGAGACAACTGCTGAACATATCCAATTAAGGCTTTGTGTTTTCGTTTCAACTTCTTATACTTCCCTTCTTTCTTGAATAATCTATCCTTGAGGGCAAGGAAGGAGTTATCACACTCCTCAACAATCTGAGCACCGGTGAGCGTCCCAAATCAAGTGGTGACCATAATTCGAGCTGCTTCATTCGGTCACCCTTTCATTTCGTGGGGCGACAGCGTGGAGATGCGAGAGCCATCCCCTCAACGGTGGAAATCTTGAAAACTTTCTTGCCTTCTTCCGGTTGGAGGAGCGATCCGGTTCAAAAAGTGCTCATCTCGTGGCGGATAATCTCTTCCCTTTCGGGCTAGCTACTCATTCTATCCTTATTGATGGCACCTCATGCGATTATGTCGAAGGTACAGCGCTCCGTGCCTCGACTTCTCTAACGCATTTCAACCTTCTTCATTAAAGCGAGGCTCATGGTCCTCAAGTGTATTTGAAGTCACTGACACCCTTATCTTCATCATGCGCCATCGTTCGCAGCGCTTCGCTCTTGCTGGCGGGGTCGATGTAGTCCCCTCATCATCCTGGCGATCAATCCTAACGAACGCGTTGGCACTTTCACGGCCAATCGACTCCCTCGTGTTTGAATATCGCTAACCCATTACGGTGCTGACTCGCAATCTCGTCCCGACAAAGGGACACCTCGCAGCGGAAACGTGTCTCCAGTACTTGTGACTCATGGGCTGGTGAATTAATTCTTTTCTTCACGGACTCACGGCCTCTTTGGCGGTGGCAACAGCGGCGGTAAGTGCCGCTCATGGGCGCGAGGTAACGGTGACTGCTGCTGACCGTTTTGCTGCGTGGCCGCGCGCGGTGCATCCTGCCGGGATGGATAGAGTATCCAAATCAGCAACCTCGGGCTCTGACCAATCCACAGGTGGAAGTGGAGTATCTCGAACAGCTGCATAATCTGGATGCACAACATCCATATCCTCATTAACCTGGTCCGGAACTGGAACTACCTCACACTCCCTGATCAGAGTAATCGGCAACCGAGAGAACATTCTCTTCCTTCAATTTCGTCAACTGCATCAGCCCAATAATCTTCTATGGTGGCCTTATGTTTGAACTCCTCCGACAGAACCCAATTGATGTTATGGTGCGGGTCATAATGCTATCGGCTTGTATGATATGAGAAATGATAAAATTGAAGCTCATTCTCCGCTTCTCTAGCCGCCTGTATCGAAGGACACACCTCATCCGAGTTGCCCATCACAATTGCTCCCTCCTTCTTCTTCTTCTTTTGGATTTTGTCAAGGCTAGCAAAATTTGTCCTATCTCTAGCATTAATATTCTACTTTGTTGGGTACTTAGGCTGACCCTATGAGGTCTGAGGAAAACCTTGCAGCTAATGTATGAAAATCTCGGAAATTGGAATGGCCAGCACCCATACCTCTCAATCAGCTCCTGGGCATCTCTAGAGATTCTGTGGTGTAACCGCTCTTGAAGCAGCCTCGTGATATACATGGTGAATGAATCGTTGACACGTTTGTAGTGGGTTGTACTTGACAGGTGCAACTGTGGACACGCATCATGGATTTTGAACTGATGAGAGCCGCATCCAACAGGCTCTTTGTAAGAGATCCCCCTGTACTTTGTCATCCGTGCCAACATATAAATAAGGTAGGAGCTCATGTAAAACGTTTTAGTCCTCCTCAAGCTCAGGAGTTGCTCATGTATACTATCGCTGATCATCTCAGCCCAATTGACATAATCCTTGCCCTCTAGCACCAGGTTGATGTAATAAAACATCGGGGTTCAAAATAAATGATTGTGAGCCTCCACCCTGCTTTCGGCATCATGATGAGATCCGCATTCTTCTTCAGGTCCTCCGCTATGATCTGTTTCGGCAACTTCGCACGAGAAGGCTTGGGAGTGCTCATCCAGTGGGTGTTAATTGTGTCCATGCACCTCTCGAATGTGGAAGCATACATCCGCTCAGCCCATTCTCTGGACTTGTAAATCATGTTCCTGTGCACCGGGATCTCGAAAGCTTCACCAATGGCTGCCGGAGTAAGGTTGGCAAGCACTTGGCCATCTGGTGTCGTGATCGACCGGTGTTCATTCGTAGGTTGGCACTCCATTATCAGCTCGAACAACGGATATTCGAGGAAAACCGGCTATTTGCATATAGTCCGCCGGACGTATGCCGAAGTAATAGAAGCGGAAATGACTTCCAATTCCAAAGCATTTTGTTGAGAGGTCTCGGTTGTGAGCCGAGGTTGAATACGTAAACTGCCCAGCTTTGAAATAAACTTCGACTCTGGCATGAACGTTTTGCTGAGCTTCTTGATCACAGCTTGTCTTGAGGCACCATTGTCCTTTCCGGTTGTCCTCGCTTCAGCCATCTGCAAACAACAACATTCATCAGCAATTTAATTTATAAAAATGATACATGATATAGGGGCTGCAGTCGAATTCTAGAAGCTGCAATAACTCTCGTGTTTGCAAACCTCAGCTTCTTCTCTTGAATAAACTCGAACTCCAACACTTAGAACAGATTTCTAAGTGAACCTTGATGACTTTACTTCACTATCAGCAATCAGCAATTCGAACTTCTATGACTTCGTATCAGCAATCAGCAAACTAGCAAGTTCGTACTTCTAAGTTCTCAGCTACTTCACTTCAAGGCGTCATTCTTTAACTTGCAACTTCAACTTACTCAATCAATTTTCAGTCACTAGCAAAGTCGTACCTCTTTCAAACTTTCAGCAATTTCTCTAATCAGCAAGGGCGTACCTTTTTACTTCAGCAAATACCTCTCAGCAACTCAAGGCGTACCTCCCTTTTACTTCAAATTTGATTAACTCTCAAGTGCGCCTCTTCAGCAAACGCAACTCCTCAGCAAAATTTGAATTCCTTCAGGCCTCAGCAACTCACTCTCAGAGCAAGTTCGACTTCTCCAGCTGTGAAAATAAGTGAAAAACCTCTCCATTTTATAGCTAAAATTCGAATTCTAGAAGAAGTTAATTTTAGCCAGTGCAATTAAACTCCACTACTCCACTTCAAGAATTTGAATTTTCCCTCTTTGGTGTTTTTGATACTTGTCTCCAGTCGTCGGGAATATTATTCTTCTAGAAACTTGACTTTGACTGGCGTTTTGGATTTTGCTTTCGAAAATTTAATTTAAATTCATCATTTTTTACTCGCCAGCCGGAGCTCTGTTACTGGAATTCGAATTTAAATTCTTCCTCTGCTCTGGAAAATTCATCCTCGAAGAATTTAATTGAAATTATCTAGGCAATTTCTCTTGAACTCATCATTCGAAGAAAATTCATCTTGAAAGCTCATTTTATTCGTTTTTTGCCTTAGAAAATTTAAAATTCTCCCTTAGGAAAATTCACAATTTGAGCACTGATTAAATTCTTCATTGAAAGAGTGTCGGCGAAGCTCAGAAGACTTGGAAATCCATTCATCATCACAAATGTTCAGTACCCAGAAGCAAATTTTCTTCAGAACACCTCGAATTCATGGGTACCCAACGAACGGGTTCATTTAATTTTTCAATTTTGAACCTTTGAAAAATATTATTTTCATCATTTAAATTCGTTCTTCGCCTGTGATCACTCTGCGTTGCTCTGACCTCTTGAAAAAATTTGAATCGTCTTGCATTTCTGACTCCATCACTGAGAAAAGTTGCTCTTGTCTTCACGGAGAAATTTCACCATTCTGATCTCAAGGCGTATTTTCCAAGGGAAACAATTTGCCTTAGAAAATATTTTTAAAATCATCTTGCATTTTGAGAAGTTTCCCTTAGAAAATTTTGATCGTTTGCCAGTGGAGAGAAATTTCTTATCAACTTCATTCAGAAGAATTTTATTCATTCCCGGCACACCTTGTACATTTTATCTTCACTTCACACTTAGAAAATATTTATTCAAAAGCCCAACGCCTAGGCAAATTTTCAACACTTAGAAAATATTTTATTTTCCCCCCTGAGGCGCCTAGCACACTTCATTCTATTTTCACCACCCTCAAACATTTCAACGCCTTAGAAAATATTTCTAACACCTTATAACTCCCTTACTCTTGGCGCATATCACACTTTGAGAGGAAATTTAAAAAAAACACGCCACACATACCTTGATCACCTTGAACGCCCAACACTTACCATCTTTCACCACGCCTTGGGAAAACTTTCACCTTATTTACCACTTGCATTTACTTTTCACATCCAAACATGGGCGCATTTCCATGTAGGAGGAGGATGACCTTTCGTATTCCGATTTTCGTCTTGACATGCACAAGTTTGGGCGCATTTTAGAGGGTGAGGAGGATGAAATCTTTGACTTTGTTGACTCACTTCTACCTTGGGCGCATTTTCATGCCTGTGAAGGATAGAAAACGTTGACTTGTTGACTCTTCTTTCAAATTGGGCGCATTTCCATGTAGGAGGAGGATGAAGCTTTCTCCAACGTCCTTGGGTGACCCTTCACCTTCCAATTTTTGTCTTCACATGCATGATCTTGGGCGCATTTTCATGCCTGTGAAGGATAGAAAACGTTGACTTGTTGACTCTTCTTTCAAATTGGGCGCATTTCCATGTAGGAGGAGGATGAAGCTTTCTCCAATGTCCTTGGGTGACCCTTCACCTTCCAATTTTTGTCTTCACATGCATGATCTTGGGCGCATTTTGATGCATGAGGGGGATTAAAATGTTTGACCTTCCTTTGACCACTTACAACTTTGGGCGCATTTTGACCCCTGTGAAGGATAAGCTTGTATCTTAGGCGCATTTTGAGGGTGGAGGCGGATTTCCATGCCTTAGAAAAAATTTTCAACTTTCCTTCCTTCTTGGGCGCATTTTGGCCTGGCAGCAGGATAAACATCATTGACTTCCTTTGACTTTCTGGTGCCTTGGGCGCATTTCACCCCCTGTGCAGGATAAACATCATACTTAGAAATTTTTATGCCTCTTCAGCTGAGATGGGTGCATTTTGCCAGGCCTGCTGGATGAAGTTCCAGACTTAGGCAAATTTTCATCATCCTTCGCCAGTATCGTGCCCTGCTATTTATAGTAAGTCTTCTCAATTTGCGCCGAGCTCGGATCAGCGATTTCAAGCCTTAGCTTCTTGCCGCCCTATCAACTGTCGACCTTTGCCACTTTTAGGTCACCCTTGCTGACATAGCGCGTTTGAAGGTGGCTTACTATCATCAAGCATGTTTTAGGTGGCCACAAGCTCGTCCGGTTGAAATTTGAATGAGGCGATCCTCACCATTATTTGTTAGGCGTGCTTGATGCATGCAAGGCCCGATTTTACACTATTTTAGCCGCGTTTCCAATTTGACACTGTAAGTAGTAAGTTACTTTCCGTTTATTGACTTCGAAATTTCACCGACAAATGGCTTGAAGGATCGCGTCGCGATGGTTTACATCGGTTTGAAGATTACGACTTTTGATGCTATTTTAGGCTCACGAAATTTTAAACCTAATTTGCATTACGTAAGTATCAAAAGATCTTACGTTTGTCTTTGTTTTATAGCGACGCTGCGTCCCGACTTGTGATTGAGCTGGCTGGGGAAGCTGTAGGGACACACACTAAAAATAGCAAGTTCCTTGCGGTAGGAATCCTCATTTTGCATGTCACACCATGAAGCTCTCGAAAAACCATCGGGGAATCACCGACATGCCGAAACCTCGACATGCAAACCCTAAAAATAGCCTGAACGGTGAATCCTGAAAGTGGTCATCTGGGCTTTTACGCATGTTATATCATCGCCTTGAAGGTCTCAAAAATGGAAAGGGTATCGGACATGCAAGAGAGAATGCCGTACGGACCACGAAATTAGATGTAGGAAGCGGTGCTAAAAATAGTAAGTCGTCTGTTTTCGCTCAAATTTGGCATGCAAGCAATCTGATATACTCTGAATGCAGTGTGATGATCGGAATCTCAAAATAGCTGACAAATTGCCCTAAATTTCACACTTATTAAAAATAGTAAGTACCTCAAAATTCGATGAAACTTGGCTGGAAACCTGCTGGATGTCTGCTGACAACAACATTAAGTTCAATTTTCAATTTTCTCACTTTACTTGCCCCTGAATTGGCCAGAAACGATGAAACCCTAATTTCAGACTTGGTCAGAATTTTTGCGTTTAAGCTCACTGACGGACACAATCCCCCGAAAGACGGACATCAGGAAAGAGACAGAGCGGGAGAGAGAAGAAAACCCAAGCCAAAAGACCGAAACGGAGCAAAAATTAGGGGGTCCCCATCTTGAATGGGGCGATGTGTGAAAAGGTCACAACAGGAACCTTGCATCAACTGACAATATATGTTTTGTTTGCTTGAGAATTTTCTGTTCTTTTGGCAAATTTTGGATTTCTTATTAGAGTTTGGCTTTGCAGTTTTGACAGTAACTTACATCAAGCCCAAGAATGTATGTGGCAATGGCTAATGATGATCAGTTAAGATATATTTGCCACATGAAGAGAAAAAATAATCTTGTGCCTATGCAGTGATGCATATGGAGTATTTTGTCATTAAGAAGCTATGCAGTAACAACTGAGGATCACAGGGATGCTATACAGACTCCAGAGACACCTTTGAGCTTTTTAAGTTCAAATTTCATGATTGGAGGTGGCTTAAATAATTATTCAAGTTAAGTTGCAATAATGCATATGGATTATTTCATCACTAGGAAGCCACATGATAACAACTGAGCAAGTGTTCATCACAAGGATGTTGTGCAGCAACACCGTTGAGCTTTATGTGTTCATATTTCACAATTTGAGTTGGTGCAAAGTTAAATTATTCAAATTGGCATTGTATTCCTTTACTTGGAGGATACGAGGAATACATCCTGTGGCTTGTTGTGAAGAACCAGGCCAACTGGAATCTTTCTCAAGGTACACGTATATCTGTTTGGTGATTTGGAGCCATAATGATCCTTATTGAAGACCTAATTCTTGGTGCAAACAAGTAGAATGCATTCTGATGCTTGGGAATTGATGAAAAAAAGGTTGTAAGAGATAAATGTTTAGTGAGGCCAACTTGATTTAATTTGAGTTCCCTTCCTCAGTGATTATTTAAGAATTGCATTCAACTAGAGGTTTGAGTCTCATTTGAGCAATGAGTCTGGAGGAAAAAGCTATGCGTAGAGTTCGGAACAAAATTGAAGATCCTGGCAGAAGGCCTATTTCCATATGGAATCCAAGTAACCATGATCAAAAGTCCAACAGCACACTAGTGGGGAATCTGACTGTGCATTGCTTGTCGTTAAGGCAAAGAACCGAAGATATCTGGCATTGCTCATTTTGTAGAATTGTCTGTAACTGTAGACTAGGAAAGTGTTCCTAATGAAGTCCATTGCATCAAATTATAAGACCTATTGGTATGTAACAATTGTAAGGCTAAAGGCCTAATTATATTGCCTAAGGGCTTCGAGTAATTAACGTGGATGAACAAAGACATCTTTATCTCTATGTATTTGTTGTTTACTTTCTTTTATTCATAGTTTGATTAGATTTGGGTATTAGTGTTTTCTAATAATCACTTGCTGATCATCAAACTCAACAATACATTGTAGATCTGTCACACAGGAAACAAAAA
This sequence comes from Sequoia sempervirens, assembly GCA_007258455.2. Classification (NCBI taxonomy): domain Eukaryota; kingdom Viridiplantae; phylum Streptophyta; class Pinopsida; order Cupressales; family Cupressaceae; genus Sequoia; species Sequoia sempervirens. Next base: position 13,833 of record VDFB02336153.1, read on the forward strand.
GAAGACTTTTTGTCAAACTAGGAACACACAAGACATCATCTAGCTCAATAACATCACGTAGAAGCATGAAGGAGGAGACTGAACCCAATCCAACAACCAGACAAGTGGCATCACTGCCCAACTCCACCTATTTTCCAGACTCTTGTTCTTCAAGTTTGTTGAATACCTTCTTATTGAAGATTGTGTGTCTTGATGCCCCATTATCTACATACGATCCTACACCAGAAATAGTGCTAAGAGGATAGGCATGACACCATGGAGAAAGTTGTGTCAAGTCTAGATGCACTCCCACTACTTAGGTTTCTAATTCTTCTTCAAGACACTAAGATGGCATTTAAAACAACACTCAAGTCTTTCTTCCCTTGGTCCAAAGAATTTGATTCTTCTTCTTTGCCCTGCTGACCCTTCCCAAGTCCTCCTTTCCTCCACTTCTTGATGGGATGAGAACTAGGTTTTGACTCTCTTTTGCTCTAGCTGAAACAGTATCCAATCTAGTCTGCAATTGCATGAAATCATCCCAAAGCTTCTCAAAAGTGGAAAGGTTCTAATGAGCACAAGCACCCTGAACAAATAATTCCCAAGATGGAGATATCCCATTTATAGATATGGTTACCAACTCATCTTCCTCCACCTTAACCCTAATTGTTGCAAATTGATCATGAAGTCTTGTGATCTTCATTAGAACAGTGGCTATTGTGTTCGTGTTTTTGAAGTCACCAAAAGGACTCATAGGAGCACCAGATGCTATAATGCCAATACTAATACAATAGTATACAATGCAAAATGGAATGAAATGTATGTACAAAGGACCCTTGTCTATATAGGCAAGAGAAGACAAAGGACAACATAAGATTATGACAAGTGTCATAATCTCATCACTTGAGACAAAAAAAGTGAATACCCTAAGTAAAAGTTTACTAACTAGGTGCAAAAGGGACCTAAATGGTAAACCAATTAGGGAGTAACCCCGTGCGCACTCACACCCCCACTTAGGTGCAACTTAGGAAGGAAAAAAAAGAGCAAAGACTCAAACATGGGTTACAATAACAAGGCCTGATGAGGTACTCATGTACAAAAGATCTCTCACAAATGAAGAAATGAAGAAAACCTGCATGAAAAAACTCCTTTTCAAAAGAGAGAAAACATGAAAAAAAGCATGTAAAAGTGAAGAATGGACTAAAGATGACCTCCCAAGGACAACTTCCTTCATCCCAAGCATTTATCACAATTTATAATTTTTCAAGTACTATATGTATTTGTGCCAATCCCCCACTATCCCAAAATTAGGCCCTTGGTCCCCCTATCCCCACATTAGAAAACTCTATGGAGCTATGACCACAAGTGAAGATAGCAAGGTGATGCCAAAGGCCTACTAAAGATGCCTGCACCCTACTCCTTAGTAGACAAATGCTCCAAGCTAAGAACACCATCTTGTTGTGACCTTTTCACACATCGCCCCATCTAAAATGGGGACCCATAAATTTTTGCTCCGTTCTGGTCTTTTGGCTTTGCTTTTCGTCTTTCTCTCTCGTTCTGCTTCTTTTCCGCTGTCTGCTTTTCTGGGGACGCTCCCGTCAGCAAGCTTGAACGTAAGGTTCGACCGGGTCTGAAATTAGGGTTTCACGTTTTTAGGTCATATTGAGATCAAATTGAGTTGGTTTGTCAGCTTTTGAGCCTAGCAGAGTTATTACCATGTTTTCAGCAAGCAACTCCTAAATTTTCACTGAATTCTGCCATCTTTCTATTTTTAGTAAGTGTCAGTTTAGGGTTGATTTTCATAAGGTTTTCACATTTGGATAACTTCATTGCACTCCGAGCACCCCAAGTTCACTTTTGGCAAATTCTGAGCAAAGCGGACAACTTGCTATTTTTAGCAGTTCTGCCTTCGGAGGCAATTTTCAGGGCTTAAACGCGGAATCTTTCAACGCATGTCCGGAGATTCCTTGTGGGTTTTTCGAGACCTTCGCAGTGATGTGACATGCAAAGTATGATGATGACTTTCAGCATTCGGCCTTCGGAGGCCAATATTAGGGTTTGCATCACCGGATATTTTGGCGCATGTTGGCATATTCTTCTGGGTTTTCCAAGAGCCGCAACGATGTAACATGCAAATGGTGACCACTTTTGGAAACTTACTATTTTTAGCGGTGCATGCATGTTGAAGATTTTACGGGTTTTCAAGATTTTTCGGGCGGTATGACATGCAAGATCACAGCGACGGTCGATCACCGGGCGCTTTTCTATTTTTTAGCGGTATCACTTAGGCTGGCTCGGCGCTTGAGCTGCCGACTATCATGCAATTGAAACAACGACAAACGGAGCTCATCTGAGCAACATGCATAAAGTTAGGGTTTCAAGCTTCAGAGCTAAAAATGAGGAGTCAGGGGTCAAAGTGTTCAAAACTGAAGTACCCATCACGATCGGCATCCTTTCGAGAGTCTGCTGGCAAAATTTGAAGGCAATCGGAGAACCTGCTATTTTTAGTAAGGCATTTTGGACAAGGGCTATAAATAGAAAGTTGATCTCGGCAGCAGCATACACAGGCAAGTTCACCACCGAAGGGCACACTGTCCAAATTCCAAAGCAAACAGAGCTACAGAGAATGAAGAATCTGATAAGTGCTATTTTTAGCAGGTCAATTAGGGTTTCCTAAAATCAAAGGCGGAACCAAGCATTCACGCAGAAGCAACATCCAGTGACGATCACCACGCTTCAGGCATCTGGCACATGAAATTTGAAGACTTTCTGAACAGTTTCTATTTTTAGCAGGTTGCTAAAAATAGCAAGTACAAACAGGCATCGGGCATCGACAGCACCAAGTTAGTCAAAATTCAGAGCAAGGTGAAAATCAGGCTTTCTGGAGTCAGGATCCAGTCAACGGCGCAAAATTCAAGGAACTTTCTAAAAATAGAAAGTCAGGGAAAATTAGGGTTGACCACGGAGAATCAACTTAAATCTAGCAGAGGGCGCAAAATTGTGCTAAAATGGATAGAATTTCAAGTCCGGCATTAAAGCTCACTTTGAAGGCTGAACAGAGGTGGAAATTTCACTAAGTCTGGAAAACTTGGCGTAGCCATGGTCAAATGCGCCCTAGAAAGGAGATGGTCATAAAAAAAATTCACTAAGTGTTTTAAATTGGACGTAGACCTTGTCAAATGCGCCCTTGGAGGTGGCTTGAAATTGGCTAAGGCAAAAAAAATAAAATTAAAAGCTCAGGGGGCCATATGCGCCCATGACACAAAATGGAAGTAAGACCCATCAAATGCGCCTCAATATGAAGGAGATGTGATAAAATTGCTAAGTGTCGAAACTAGAAGCTCTGGGGTCCAAATGCGCCTGGGTCTATGAAGGTGTTAAAACATGAAAATTTCACTAAGGCATTCAAAATGAACGTTGACCCTAGCAAATGCGCCCAAGAAGATTGGAATGATGGAAATTTTTCTAAGTGTTAAAGCTAAACAGAGACCCTCCCAAATGCGCCCAGTGTGAAAAGTGAAAGTTAAGACACTTAAATGCGCCTTGATGCTTGGTAGGCAAAATGCGCCTGGATGTTGTACATGCCATATACGCCCCTCCTCAGATTTGAAGATCAACGCGCTAGCTATAAATTGAAAGCTCAAGCATAAGGATGCGCCAGGGTCTATAAAGGAGTTAAAAGTAAAAAATAATCTAAGGCGTTTAAAGTGAATGTTTGACCCATCAAATGCGCCCCCTCTTGTATGCGCCTGAAGAGCAAAGGCGTGGCTAAAAAGTTTAAGTGTTAAAATTGAAAGTTGATGTGATCAATATGCGCCTAGGCCAAAATTAAAACCTCCATAATCAAAATGCGCCTGGCATTAAAAATGAAAGTCGGATGTGTCAAATGCGCCCTTGAGGTTTCGAAAGTGAATGTTGATCATATAAAATACGCTCTAAGTTGAAATTGAAACCTCCACCTATCATATGCGCCCAAAGCAAAAGTGAAACCTTGAAGGGTGATTTGCGCCCAAAGCAAAAATGAAACCTTGAGGGGTGATTTGCGCCCAAAGCAAAAGTGGATGCTTGCTAGGTCATATGCGCCCAAAAGTGAAAGCTAAAAACGACTAAGTTAAAAACTTTGAGTAGAAGGTATAAAATGCGCCTCAAACTGGAAGTACGCCCCCTCAAATGCACCCAGGCCAAAACTCAACGCTCACATAGCCATATGCGCCTTTGCCTGGGAGATGAGAAATATTCTAAGTGTCAAAAGGCGGAAGTTTAGATATGCTATATGCGCCTCATTTTGCAGGAAAAAGGGTAAGCTAAAGGCTCGATATATCAAATGCGCCCAAGTTTGAAATAAATTAGAGGGGCGTTCAAAGTGAAGCTTATCATATGCGCCCAAAGCTCATCATCTAATATGCGCCCACAGAGGAGAAGACAAAAAAAAAAACGTCTAAGTCATTAAAAGTTGAAAGTGCCAGCTATGATATGCGCCTGGAAGTTGCTTACCTTGTATGCGCCTAAGTAAGAAATAAATTAAAAAGGCGTTCAAAATAAAAAGGGAAAACGATTCAACATTTCAAGCAATAATTTTTGAAAATATTAAATAGCGTCAAAAATCAAAGAAATAAATTAAAGGGGCGTTTATTTCAAAAAGCAAGAAATAAAAGACGTTTGAAATAAAAAGAAAATCAAGTGGAGATTAAAATTTTAAATTTTGACTTTGAAGGCACGTGAAATTTTCTCAGCACGATTAAATCAAAAGGCATTCGGAGGAAATTAAAATTTCTCCTAGCAAGACGGAGAAATTAATTTAATTAATTAATTAATTATTTTCCTAAGTCTAATATTAAATTCCCCCTTCGATTTTGACCCATACAATTTTAAAGTTTCGGACGATTTAACAAGGGGAATTTGTTTTGGAAGTCAATTACGGACGGAAAATAAAATTATGCCTAGCCAGTTTCGGCAATTGATATCGAATTTTTAAATGCGTTGAAGAAATAAATTAAAACTGGCAATTAAATTAAAATTTTAATTAATTAAAAGTGCCATTTTAAAATGCAGTCGAGATAACTTCAAATCGATGTAAAAATGATTTTCTCGAAAGTACTGGAGGTAACTGGCAGTCGGGAGGGAATTTTAAATTTAAATCGAGGAAAGAATCTCCCCGAATAGCAAATTGTCATAATAGCTGCCAGACGACTGGAATATTCCCTTTTAAATTTAGCAAATGCGTCAGTCATGATGAAGGGAATAAAAGGCATCTGCTAAAATTAGCGCCAGCCTTTTGCTATAAAACTCCGAGGATTTTCATTCTCATCTCACAAGATTCGAAGTTGAAATTTATGCTGGCAAGTTGAGTTGTGAGATTTAATTCGAGAAGTTGCTGAGAGTTCGATTTTTGAAGTTTGAGATTGAAGTTGCTGAGAGTTCGATTTTTGAAGTTTGAGATTGAAGTTGCTGAAAGTTCGATCGTTGGAGTTGTTGAGATTCGAGGTTGCAAGTTGCGAAGTGCTTCGAAGTAAAAGGGTTTAGCATTTTTTTTATTTCTTCACGTTGTTGAGGTAGGTCTTCAAAGTTGCTGAAGCTTTTTATTTTGCTGAAAGTCGAAATGCTTTTGAAATTAAAAGTTGGAATGCTGAAATCGTTTATTTATGCTGAAAGTTGAAATTGTTTGCATGCGAAGTTGCTTGAGCTTTGATTTTTCGAAGTTGTTTGAAATTGCTGAGTGTTAGAATCGAATTGGGTTTAAATCGTAATGCCTTCGAAGTTGCTGTTTTATAATTTTCGAAGTGCTGATTTTCGATTACTTTTCGAAGTTGCTGTTTTATAACTTTCGAAAAGCTGATTTTAATTTGTCGAAGCTTGCTGATCTTAACTTGTTCGCTTTAAAAACTCTCGAATTTATTCTCTTCGAAGTTGCTGATGTATAACTGTCGAAGAGTTGATTTCAAACTTGGTGATTTATAATTTATAAGCTTGCTGATTTTAAATTCGAAATTGCTAATTTTAAATATTGCTGAAACTTGACACGCTTTTTCGAAGTTGAAATTGATAGAGTAAATTTCTTGTGAGGAGTTAAGTTATTTCTTTTGGCTGCGAGTTGCTGGAGGTTGAAGTTTAATTATTGGGAAGTCAAAGTTGGCTGCTAACGTACTAACTCGTATTTATTTTTGCAGCCAATTCCAACTGCCAGCCGCCTCACGTGGTTGTCGTTTTTAAAAGTTGATGGAGTAATATTCGCTTTTGTTTTGCAGATGGCTGACGCTGTTGGAACTAGCAAGGTTGGAGCTAAGGCTGCAAACAATGAAGCTGTTAAGGAGAACGCCTCCAGGCAGGCGATTATCAAGGGCCTAAAGAAGTCCTTCATCCCAGAGTCAAAGATCATCTCGAAGTATGGCAATTTGACGGACACCAACCTCGGGTCCTTCAACCTCGAGGCCTTCACACGCCGAATCTACGGGCAAGGTGGCAACCTTCCAACGGATGCATCACGGAATATTGTGAAGAGTGGGTTGTACAATGCAGTAGGCTTCCAACCGGCAGTCCGTTGTCCTGAGCTAATCCTCGAGTGCGCCAACTTCTACAATACTGAGGATCGAACTATCACCTCCCCCGATGGTTTGATCATGGCTAATTTCGCTCCAGATGCAATCGGCGAGGCGTTTGGAATTATCGCCACGGACAACATGTTGTATAAGTCCAAGGCCAAGGCAGATAAGATGTACGCCACAACCTTCGAGAAGTGCATGAAAAGAATAAACACCTCATGGATGCGCAAGCCAAAGCAACCTGCTGCCAGGCTACCGAAACAAATAATCTCCGAGGAGCTGAAGCAAGAATATTGCGACATCATTATGTTGCTCAGCAGAGTCAATGGTAGCCCGCAGTCTTTCATATTCGAGCCATGGATGTTCTTTTACATCAGTGTGGTGCTCGAAGGGGACGAGCAAGTGAACTGGGCGAAGATGATAAGTGACAACATCGATGAGCAGTTCCGGAGCCTCAGAAGAACGAAGACATTTTATATGAGCTCATATGTCGTCTATATGTTGGCTCGAATGACCAAGTACAGAGGATTGGCGTACCAAGAGCCAATTGGCTGCGGCTACAATCAGTTTAAGATCCACCAGTCATGCAGACAGTTACATCTTACTCACACTGATGACTTTCAAAGAGTGAATGATGCCTTCACCATGTACATCACGAGAACCCTTCAGCAGAGAATATCCGAGGAGGCTCAGATGCTGATCGAGGAGTATGGGTGTTGGTTCGTCCAGTTCCCAAAATTTACCTATTTGAGGCTGCCGGGGTACGATTCCTATGTGTACAAACTACCTAGGTACCCTACCAACAGAATGATCCTACTCGAGTTGTCTAGGCAACTGGTGGCCTACGACAAGATTATAAGGCGAAAGAAGAAGGGAGGTCTGCATTTTCCCATTGTGTTGGAAAATTCACTCGAGGAATGCCCAACCTTACAAGCAGCCAAAGAGGCCGAGGGCGAGCTAAAATTCTATAAGTTGACCCTTTATACCAGCAGGCAGAGTTTTGATCCTAAGGGAATGATTGGGACGGTGCAAGGAGAAGAATTTAAACACAAGGCTCACCTGGAGGACTTTTGGGCAAATGCGGCAAGCGAGGGCGAGATTAGAAAGAGGATGTTTTCAAGGCTCCCCCTGAAGCTAATCAGAGAGTGTGAGGTGATTAAGGTGCCAGATCAACTTGAGGAGGATACTAGAGTCACCCATCCAGATTATGAAACGGTAAAGAACGCTCCGATGCCACCAGTAGATTGGGCCGAACCAGAGATTGTGGATCTAGACACTCTGTCTATCCCGGTCATGACATTCACTAGGGCATGGGTAGACGAGCGTGTTAATAGATTAAGGAGAAGGTCAGTCGCCCTCACGTATGACCTCATGGGTGATAGAAGGCCGCCGGTGGTAGCAAAGAGGAAGAAGCAACTCACACGAGGTCCAGAATCAAAAAGGAGGGAGCCCGTTCAGCCAGAGCCTCAGGGATCGGAAGACACGTCCTCAACTCAATTGGTCTCTCATTCTTCCAGTAGGCGTGAAGTTTCATTGTTTGCTAGTCAGAGGGCTCCAAGAAATGAGGAGCCGGAAGACGGAGAAGTTAACCAGCCAATGCTGAAAGTGTGAATGATCCTGAAGCTGCCAATAAGCGGGATGAAGGGGAAGAATCAGACACGGAAACCCACTTTGACTTTTCCTTCGGAGAAGAGGATGCTGGGACTCATGAGGGGAGTGATCAAGAGGTCGAGATAATTGAGCCTCCAACAAATACTGCTCGGGAAGAAGTTCGAAAAGTGGAAGCAACTGAGGAGCAGCCCCTGATTATTTATGATATCCAATGAAATTGGCTTTCACAGGCGATCAGAAGAGATCAAGATGATGACACCGGCCTAGCACTTGAAATGGAAGAACTCTTGAATAGAACAAGCAAGTCGCCAAAGCGGAAGAGGGCGAGAAAATATACAAGGATGGAAACAAATGAGGCAGGTTCCCGTAGCCTTCACATCGCTGCCCCAAGAGAGGATCACGATTTGAGTGATGCAATGCCGGAGAAGTACACCATCACTACAGTTGAGTTGGGACGCCCTTCAGGAGTGCAAGTGGTGGAAGAAGCTGAAGGTTCATTTCAGGCATTAAAAGATAGGCTGGTAAAGAAAGAAGGAAAGTATAAAAGGTTGAAGAAAGAGCACAGAGCGTTGGTTGAGTATGTGCAAAATCTCGCACATCCTGTTGCTCAAGGTAATCCAGCAGCGGAGCTTCCACCGGAGGTGCCACGTGAGCCGATCAGCGGCTTGGATGAAGTGAAGAGGGCTGTACGAGAAGGAGATAAGTGGGTGAATGGTGTCCGTGCTGAGGCAGAAAAGTTCATGGCGGATCTCGTCTCAGCATTTCAAAATGCCTCCGGTATTCTTTCACGCTTGGATGATGTTGAGCAAGCTTGGGGAGATACCCACATCTTTCAAGACAAAACTATCCCACGTCTTGCTGTTTTGATGCGTGTTCCCACGCAAACTCTGGTGAATGAAGGGGTAATTCAAGCGGGTGATAGATATGACTTCCGTGGATGGCATTCAGCAGCGTTCACAGGGAAGAATTTCTTTGACACTGCAGCAATAGAGTCCTCCAGGATCAGAAAGGCTATGAGGAATATTCGTGAGAGTATTCTCAACACTTTGGAGTCAGTATTCGCAAGAAGGCTTGCGCATGAGGAGGTAGAAGCAGAAGGACTAAGGGCAAAATTGCAGCCATTCTTTTCTGAGATGAGAACATTTTCCCAGCTGGATTTTGAAAACATCTCCACGTTTTCAACGATCATTCAGAGCACGCAGGATCCTATGGAGACTTGGGAAAAATCTTGTGAGAAGCACGAACAAATGGTAGCCATCTTGGAGTATCAGCTGAATCTCACTCCATCAATTTCTGAAGAAGAGGTCGACGCAGTGCTGGCGCGATTCATAGCATACGCGGTCAGAGAGAAGAGCAAAGGAATCCGGGTCATGGACGAGAATCTTCTAGAAGGTTAGTGGGCATTAATTGCTCATACTGGTCAAAGGAGGAATCTGCTATTTTTAGGAGCATTTATGACGCCACTCCTCCACCTTCTGGCGGTTTTTAGGGCAATCTCGTCTAGGGCTGAGGTGGCTCAATCTGAGCCCTCCATTGTAATTTGATCTGGGCCGTCTGTTCAAACAGGCCAGCTATATAAGGGGGAGTCCCCCTCATTTGTACTCTAGTAGTCATAGAATCAGAGAATAGAGAGCTATTGTTGAAGCAGAATAGAGAGTAGAAGCTTTTAAGTTAGAGTAGTTTCTCATTTGCATTGTTGAAGAAGGGGAATTCTCCCTTTGAGAATTTTGTAAGAGATTGTCACAAAAGATTATTCTTAATAAAGCTTTTCATTGATGGTGAATTTCAACTTTGTTTGGAATAGTTCGTGAGGTTTCTTATTCCTTTGACTTCAATTAGGAACTTAATTTCATGCTTGTAGTTAGACATGGATGTTTATGCTTGATATAAGTGAATTTCTTTTATCCATACCACTAACGTTCTTGCTGACGGTAAGCACGTCCTGTGTGGTCAACTGGACTTTTTATTCTTAACTTCGATCAAGGTTCATAGGTAGTTATGCATCGTTGTGATGGTAGTTGCTCTATTGAATCGTGATTTGAACATCATTTTCACCCTTTGAAGATTGCACTTACTTTGTTGACGCTGTCCAACAGGAGGCTAAACAATGTTTGTCGAAATTCATTTAGGTTGAGCGTAATATCCATTTGCATTTAGATTAGAAGTTAGATTTTAGAAATCTCTGCAACCATTCAATTCTGCATAATCTTGGTTAGTTTTAGGAAACTCGCATTACAAAGCCAAATCATTCGCGCATAAGTCCCCTTCAAAAGCACACATTGGTTGTCACTACACGCCTTTTGAACAACTACGTAAGTCCCCTCGTGAGTACACAGCATATACACATCAACCAAACTGAGCCTATTCGCATTTAAAGAACCTTGGAGTTGAAGGCGTGATCTCACTCGCAATCTTAGCACGTCGAATACTTTGTTCAAGAGAGAATAGGGGATCCATTTGGAAACTTTGTTCTACCTGGTTGGTGAGGTCACAAAAATCACATCAACACATCTCGAATGAGCTGCCAAATGAAGTGCATATGAATCTCAATATGCTTAGCTTGTCGATGCTCCACTAGGTTGCATGAAATGTGTATGGCATTTTGATTATCACTAATGCAATAGTTGTCTACTTCTTACAAGACCATGCAATTGAACTAGAACCAAGGTAGTAGGAAAAACCAAAAGTAGAATTTTGATCATCATCACCAACCCAACTTGAGTCAATGAAGCCCACAATCCAAGCAGCTTTTGATGTGTAGTGAATGCCAAAATGTGAGCTGCCCTAGGATATACCTCAAGAGAGGTTTGGCTGCCTTCTAATGACTCTCATGAGGATCTTGAGAGAAATGAGAGATAAGACAAGCCACAAAGGTACTATCAAGACAATTGTGTGCCAAGTACAAAAGATTGCCAGCCAATTGTTAATACAATGTAGCATCAACTCTAGGTGTAGTGCAACTATTAGCTAATGTAACACTTGACTAAAATGCAGTGGGAGCAAGCTTGCCATAGACAACACCAAATCTCTAAAGAAAATCAAGAGCACACTTCTATTGAAAAATAGAAATCCCCTCAAAAGATTGAAAAACTTGAAGACCAAGGAAGAAATTTCAAAGCCTAAGATTAGTCATATTAAACTAAGTCATGGAGGTGGAGCTACATGTGAGAATATACAAAACCAATATCAAAATATCTTCTCTATGTCTCTATGAAATATGCCAAACAATTTTTTCCTTGAATTTTGATAAACAATTCAATACAACAAGCACCCGTTAAGGATTAGCCCAAAATCTAAACCAGCTGAAAGTAACCTTCGCCAAGAATGTTCACCAAGATCCTTTGAAAGGCGAGGTGATAGCATATAGCATTGGGATGGTTAGCATCCAAAACTGAATGAAGAGCAATGTTGAAATTAAAGAAGCTCGACCACTTATTCAGCAGGAGCAAAATTACAATGAAAAGACATTCATCTACTAACAGTAGGCATCCACTTATGCAATGGGAATACTCCACTTATTCAGTGGATGAAAATGAAAGATACAAATGTTAATTCCTCCACACTAGTGGTAAACCATCCAGGGGTTACAATGTTTGAATTAAGAGACACAAAGTAACAGCAGAAATAGAAAATGACTGGAACAGTACTACTATTTACAACCTTACAATGCCAATTATCTGCAAATTACAAGTGCTAATACAATACTATCAAAGCCCAATGAAGGAAGATGATCTCCCACACTTATAATCTTCTCATTAACTAAAAACCAAGCCAAAATCTGAACTAACACAAATCTGATATAACAAACAGCAAACTGAAATTACACAACCAGCAACCTGTTTCCACCAAAATGCATATAACTCTCACAATCCAACTCCTATCCACTCCAAAACTGAGAACCAAACTCCCCAAGGCTAGGCGACCAACATTCAAGTGATTCACAATGCTAAACATCCACCAAAATAAAGGCTCAACTCCCAATGCAAGCTTCAGGAGAGAAGTACAGCCCTAGTAGTGGTACGGCCCAGCTAGAAAAATGAAGACAATAAGATAAAATCTGAAAATGTGCAAGAAGGGTCGCCCCAAGCATAGAATGAGAAAACAGCAATACCCAGAATGTAAATAAAATCACCCTAAGAGCAGCAAGCAAAAACATCCTACAGCCATGATTGAACCAGCAAACACAAAACTCAGAAAATATCAAAATCTTTCAACATTGAAGCTCAATCTGCTAGTCTGAATGAGAAGCAGCAATATTCCCAACTAAGTGTTATATTTCAAACACGAAATTGGTTCTTTGCTAGGAGGTATGCATTCCTCGAAGCCAAATTCATGAAGTCATTTCAACAGCATAACGATAGCATAAACATTGGATGAGAAAAGAGTGGGCAATGGCCTCCTTTTATAGAGACTGAGGTGACTTTCCAGCTCCTTCTAGATGGTACGCCCAATTACCTTGAGACATTTTATTTTTAAATCCACTTTTCCCCTCCTTCCTTGTGGCGTCCAAAACAGGGGAGAAATAAAGATTTTAATAAAATATTAATCCTCTCCAAAAGTGGCATCCATCCTTCGTGAATAATTTTACCTTTAGAAATATTTTAACATCCTCCAGATGAGGCAACCACCCTCAAGTTCCCCCTTTTTAAAACAACATGAAGTTATTGTGCTAGGCCAAGGGGTCAATTCAAAATTATAACATTAATAACTTATTTCTCCAATAATTCACCTCAAAAGCCAATTTTTAAAAATACTCAACTGCTCTGCCAAAAATGGAAAGCTCACTAAGATGTTGTCAATGGAATCATTGCTAAAAATAGAACTTACTAAAAGATGTAAATTCTGAAAGTTGTTCAATTCCACTTGCATGTCATACCGTTGTGAAGCTCTCTGAAAACCCAGAAAGAATCTGCAAATCAAATTCCAAAACACCAAGTGAAAGCCTCAGAGAAATGCCAAAACCCTCCAAACATTGGAAACCCTAATTTTACCTCGACAAGCCTACGGGCCTCCGGAATAGGCTAACGAGCCACTACACTGCTCACTGATTGGAAGGGGACATTGCAGTCCGCCCTCCTCAAGATTGCTTGTCCTCAAGCAACCGCAAGTCTGGATGCTGCAAGATGTGTTCACCTTTCCATGTCCCATCTTCAATAGGAAAGTTCCTCCATTTCACCAAGTACTCTTTGATTGTTCTTCTCCTCAAAGAGCGCTCCCTAGTGTCAATGATCTCCTCTGGAATCAACACCAACTGACCTTCTCCATTCAATGGAGGTAACTCTAATGTAGCAACTACATTGTGCCCAAGTGCCTTCTTGAGGCGTGACACATGGAAAACATTGTGCACCTTGCTATTGGCTGGAAGCTCCAACTCATACACCACCTCACCAACCCTCTTAATGACTTTGAATGGTCCATAGAATCGTGGCTTGAGCTTTTTTGCACTACTCTTCTTGAGAGAAGACTGTCGATAAGGTTGAAGCCTCAAATAAACCACATCTCCCACTTCAAAAGATCGTTCAACACGCTGCTGATAAGCGTACAACTTTTGCTGGTTTTGAGCTTGTTGCAGATTTTTCTTTAATGATTTCAAGATGTCTTG
>VDFB02336155.1:0-43202 GCA_007258455.2 Sequoia sempervirens
ACATGGACCAAGGCCCAAAATGTATTCTGATATATGTATTCTTAACTTTAATTTTTATTATATAGCCAAAGCGACAATGAGGCACAAAAAAGCAGAATCAAGAATCCAGTGAGATGTTTCAGAATACAAAATGGAAACCAGTATCCCCAGTCTCTGGTTACAAAAACAGATTTTATAAAAGGAATAAGTCCACAATATCTTTCTTAAAAGTGGTGTTTCCTTGCTCTGAAGGATGAATTGGAAAGGCCTTCCTCAAATTTACAGGAAAAGATGTTAATATTAAAACTTTCCACTAGTTATTGTTTTCAAGTTTCAACTTCTAAATCATATTAAAGGAAATCGGAAAAAATCTCTAGTGTACTATTAGCTTGTTTTTCCTATGAACAAAATTAACATTGAGGCAGAGAAAAAGTAAAATCACATCCCCAAAATACAGTGTAGATTTTCATAATACAAAACGGAAACCAATATCCCTGGTTTCTGATCACAGATAAATATGCTTATCAAAGGAAAATCTAGGAAAAAGTCCTACACTAAAATGCCTTCTATCTGTGTTGTGAAATGCTTTTCCTCCATAAGATGAACTGAATAGACCTTTCTCAAATTTGTTGTATCAACAAACAGTTTATGAAACTTACTCGTGCAATAAATTTAAAAATGAATCCGCCTTGCAAATATTTTATTGTTTGCAAGGCAGAAAGTACTTCCAACCAAAAAGAATGATAGACATTTCTCGTAATTAGGAAAATGAAACAAATCAGTTTCAGTTTGAACCCAGATGCTTGAAACCAACTTGGATTGAAAATTATAGCTCACTGACAGCCCCATATATTCTTACATACAATTTGGTCTACAAGTATCAAGACTGCACAGCTAAACGTTGAAGATGTTCGACAAACACTTGCAAGCTTACATCATCTGTAAATATTATGTCACCTCCAGGAGGAGCCTCATTAGCTGAGTTATATGTTGCTGAAGGATTTAACTTAGCAAGTAAAAAGCGTGCCTGTAACAAGAAAATACTGTGTGATTAGTCTGGAAACATTTAAAATGTGTTCTTTTTTTTTTGTTAATTTATGAAAATCATCTAGCAAAATATCAGAGAGCAGAAAGTGAATCATAGGTACAAACCTGTGATCCATGTTGATCACAGACAACCAATCTAGGTGCAGGAAATCGTTCCTTAGAAATAAGCTGTGCATCATCCCGGGGTGCTTGCAATAACTGAGCAAAAGCCTGCAAAAAAATAGTTTGTAAGAAAAAGAACATCTATAAAATTTCAAGTATTAGCAGAAGTTTGTACTAATAACGATTAGCCAGAAGGAAGTATGTACAACTGCACACAAGCCCACAACAAAAATAGTAACACTTAATATACAAGATATCAAAGATTGAATATCTTTCCTTCGACAGTTCACAGGTTAAAAACAATGGCTGGAAAAAACATAGCATCAATCTTCATTAAAAAATGCACATAATGATATTCATTTTAGTCTTAAATTTATAACTGAATTTCCTACTTGAGAAGTAAAACCACCAAAAAAATGTAAAGGAAAATGAGAACTCCAGGTGAAAAAGAGAGAAAAATTCAAATCTTCATGTGCAAGAAATCTCTGGCAGACAGCCATGGATTGTTCCCATTGGTCAAGACTCAAAAGCATGCTGCATGTTTCAAGGAAGAAAGCCCCAGTTTCAGGCAGGCTTGTGGGACTGAAGATTTTTCTATGAACCCATATTCTGGTGCAAATGCAAGCCCTGTCAAGCAAAAGGATAGACAAAACTGAAGTTTGCAAGTTTTTCAGGGCTTTAGAAACAGTGATGTCCGTTGGTGTCTTGCAGGAGTGTCCGTGTATTCAGCTGCAGGATGAAGCGTTTGTTAAAGCAGGCAGGTATGTCGGACTGAAGCTCTTTCTCAGAACCCGGCTTCTGGTGCCAATACAGCCCGTCACGCAAAAGGAGAGGCAAAACAGAAGTTCACAAGTTTTGAGGGCTTTAGAAGTACTGAAGTTCATTGGTACCTTGGGGGCGTATACATGTCTTCAGCTGCAGGACGAGTCATTTGTTAAAGCCAGCAATGCCCTACAGAAAGGGACTTTGGTTGGCTCTTGTATTGCATGCTGCTTATCAGATAGAGGCATGAAGGTGTCCACAAACAATCTACAGAACAAGGATCCTGCAATTATCTTTATTCCACAAGGTAATTTGTGGTCAAATTCAAGTCTCGGCCACCTAAGGATGAGGCTCTTGCCTTGGACATGCAGGAAATGAACAGGATGCAGGTGGCCCTCATGTTGGCAAGCTCTTCTACCTTTCGAGGATCAACACCTGTTTCAGCAATCTGGGTATGCTTTATGACCTCCCCCTTCAGTTCTGGAGTTTTGAAATGCTGGAATCAATAAGAAATGCTGTGGGAGGGTGTGTAAAGGTGGACATGCAGGCAGTAAATCCCTTGCATGCAATCATTGTCGTATTAATATGAATCAAGATCTAGACCTCCCACTTCCCAAAAATGTCTGTCTCTTCAGCATTTGGAATGAATTATCAGAAATTGGATTATGAGCAGATTCTGTTCTGCTATTATTCATCCAAAAATAGGGCATCTTGCTGCTGCAGGGGGGTATGATAGGAAGAAGATGTGGTGCCTGAGGAAAAGATGTGGAAACCAAAAAATGGTCTCTAATGTGAAGAAGTACTAACTCATTCAAAGGAATCACCTATGCTTCCTGTCAAAGGAGGTATAGGAAGGGGAGCCTCTTGAGATGCCTGTTTTTGGCTTCCCACTGAAGTTTTACTTGAACAATCTTCCTCTCTTATCTCTTTTAAGCTGCATGAAAAAATTGAGGGGGAAGGGCCCTCAAGATAAGAAATGGGAGTCTACCCATGACGCAATGCCCCCTAACAAAGATAAGGCTGGTTATATGCCAATTGAGCATGTTCGCTCGGGATTTGTTCCTTTTACAGGAAACCAAAATGGCTCAAGCAGAGTTGGTTCTATTGTTAAAATGCTCATGGAAGTTGCTGAAAGGGATAGCCATAGATACTCACGGTGCCTGAGGAAGTTTATGCATTCTTTGGAAGCTAGGAAAAATTCAAGTTTCTATCATTGCATCCACTCCTAGCAGGATTGTATGAGTTCTCTTCCTTTCAGGAAATATTGGAGGTTTGGTAGTAAACATCTATAGCCCTATCAGGAAAAATAAGCAATTCTGGATGACCTATTATCTCTTCTTTCCAATTGGCAAGGTCCTATTTTTTCCTGGGAGGTGATTTCAATGCAACAACAGGGCCTGCGGATGAGCATGGTGGGAGCTTGGCTGCTACCAAATCTGAACTAGACTTCAAAAACTTCAATCATAACATCTCTCTTTACAATGTAGTTCCTAAGGTGGAGAGATCCACTTGGAACAATTGCTGGAAAAGTTTCAGTAATATAGCAGTGAGGTTGCACAGATTTCTAGTATCTCCAGAATGGATGATCAAACAATGGTTGATAGTTGTATCCATTTTAAATGTTTTGGGCCCTGATCATTTTCCAAAACTGTCTAGAAATCAAATTGGATACTTCTCTGGCTAAAAGCCCTCTCAAGTTTGAATCCATGTGGCTCTTACATCCTTCCTTCAATGATTTTGGTGGAATACTGTTCCAGCAGTTTCAGGTTCTAAGATGTTCTCCTTTGCTCAAAAATTCAAATTCCTAAAATCTAGTATTAATAAATGGCATCATGAAGTCTTTAGAAATATATTAAAAGAGAAACTAGGTCTTAACGATGATCTTAACATCTATTAATTCTGAAATTCTATTGAATGGGCTAAAGATTCACTACTAGACTTGGAATGTGCAAAAGATAAGAAAGCTGGAGATTTGTTATGTTAAGGAAGAAATTTAATGGAATCAGAAATCCAGAGAAATGTGGATTCTCGAGGGTGATAGAACAGTCAATCAATAGAGTTTACTTTATTTTCTCATCTGAGGGTACAGAGTTGTCTTCTCCCTCGGAGATCAGAGAGGAGGTGGTACTTTCTTCTCTAATCTGCATGTCACTCCTCAAGTTTTCAAAGAGTATTCCATTCCTCTTTCCGATTGGTTAATACCAAACTGGCATCTGAGGCCCAAAGTAATTACCTTCTTGCTCCTTTCAGCTTAGAAGAAGTCCATGAGGCAGTTTTTGGGCTTAAAAAGGTTTAGGCTCCCAGCCCAGATGGCTTTCAAGTTTCAAGCAGGTTTCATTCAGGCCTTATGGAAGCTGATAGGGTTGGAGTTATTGGGGTGGTCAATAATTCAAGGAAATGGAAGATGTTGAAAGAGTTACAAATGCACTTTTCTAGAGCTGAATCCCTATGACCATGTGAAATAGCTTTTTCTACAGGATGTATAAAGGATTTTGGTTTCACTAATGTATGGATGGAATGGATCATGGAAGTGATCTTCAACTCTTCACTCTCAGTACTGGTAAATGACACACCCTCAAGCTTCTCCAATTCTCATGGCATAAGACAAGGGAACCCCCTATCCTCTCACCTTTTCATTTATGACCAGAGCCTCAGCAAATTAAGAATGGGGGGTAATATCAAGGCATAAAATGTGGGCAATGTTGAATCTATCACTCATCAATAGTTTGTGGATGACGACACTTTTGTTTGCAAGAGCTGATTTAACGGAACCAAAACTATTCAAGAAAATTTTGGATATACATGAAATAGCTTAAGAAGTTAAGAGCAATCAATAAATAGGGAAAGATCAAGATTTTTTTCTTGAATGTACCACCGCAGCTCCAGGTAAGAATTAAATAATTGTTAGGATTCCCTTAAGGATATCTTGCTAAGTAATAACATAGGAATCCCTCTGCTCACAGGGGCTGTGACGGTTGTCCTAGGGCTGGATACGTTGGCAAAACTAGAGGCTAAACTTGCAGTGTGGAAAGGTAGGTGGCTGAGCATGGTGGGCAGTCTCACATTAATTAGTATGGTTTTAAGTACCATAACAATATATATGTTTTCCATTTTGGCAGCTCTGAGTGCTATTCTAGAAATAATAAGTAAACAATACAGGATTTTCCTGTGGCAAGTAACAGAACACGTGAGGAAGTTCCCTCTTGTGAAATGGGAAGAAATATGCCATCTTAAAGCTTAAGGTGGCACAGGGGTGAAGAACCTGAAGCTGCAAAATCAGGCTTTGGTTGCCATGCTGGGTTGGCATCTTTTCACTGAACAGGAACAGCATCGGAGTAAGATCATAAGGATCAAGCATTTATCCACAGAGGACCCTTTTTTCTTCCAAACTCCAAGTTTCCAAAAGGATCAGACATGGAATTTCATGGTATTGTCTTGGGACTTGATTGGAAAGTATCTTCCATAGAACCTTGAAAACGGTAGCAAGAAGCTGTTCTTTGGTGAATCTTAGTTGGGGCAAGCACCAATAAGCTCATATAAGCTTTTGGATGAGATTAATGATTTTTTGTTGACATCTTGGGGATCATGTATTAAAAATTATAGGGAAGTTCAGCATAAGTATGGTGTTAAGGCTAGAATTTGGAAACATTTCTTAGTTCTCCATTTTCCCTTTGAAGTGATATATTTTTTAAATAGCAAATTACAGCCTTCAAGAATTCCCTTTCTTATTTCTATAAAGGGAGGGCATATTAATTTGGACTGGTAAGTACTCAATATTCAGTGCTAAGGTCTGGTGATACTACTACGTTGCAGGAATAGCCTATTTCTGCAATATGGAACAGGGAAGCTTTCCCCAAATGCAACATATTTGTTGTTTAGCAAGGCTAAATAAATTTTTGACCTTTGATAATCTCATAAAACATGGTTTACATGGCCCATATAGCTATGTTTTATGTGGAAAGGACAAAGAAAGGGTGGATCACCTTCACCTTCATTGTAGTTATGCCCGGAACATCTGTGAAACACTATTGTCTCTTTGAGAAATGTCTTGGGTTTTCCCCCTTGGTATCAAATCCCACAATTGCAGCTGGCCAAGGGGTCAGCTATATTTTGGCTTTTCTGGAGGATTGCATTATGCTGTAGTACGTGAAGATTATTGCTTGAAAAAAATCAATGGATTTTCAGGAGTGTTTCAGTGCAGTGGAAGAGCTCCTGGATGAAAACTGAAGCTTTGCGAGGTGTGTGCGATTTAAGTTTATCAGGATCTCTCACAGTTTGAAATTGTAATAGTTCATAAACCACAACTGCAGATTCCTTCATCCTTTGCTCATGGGTTTATTGTTAGAAAAAAATTCGAGAATCTTAATAATTGGTAAGCTCCACAAGAGGGATCCATGAAAATGAATTTTGAGAGCACTTGAAAGGAAATCTGGGTATGGCAGGAGCAGGTGTGCTGCATCATGACTATTGTTTACATACGAGAAATGCTATATTTTTAAGTTAGTGTGATATTTAATTGCAATCATAAAGTTATTATTTTATACATCTCCAACAATCTTGGAATGGACAACTGGACATCCATGTTGTTGAGAGAGATTATTGTTTTGTTGACTTGGAATATTAGTTGTAATGGCATCCATAAAGGAGGTGGAGTTGGTAGTGGCAATTACAAAGTTATGTTTAGCAAATTTCTCAACTTGGGCATGAGAATTGAATAGTGGCACATCTTGCATAGTGTTGGTGGGTCCCACATGGGTTCGGTGATGATTTTGGATGGGGCCATTATAGAGGAGTTACAAGTCAAATGCCATCTATTATAAGTATGAAGGTTATATTACCATGGCCCGTTGGAAGTTACATTTACTATTCTCAAAAGAGCCTCTTTATTTTGGATGTCGGAGATTTTGCATGGTACCATGGTTTTAGTATCCATTGTTTTGGTAAAGCATTTACGGTTTTGTCCTCTCCCCTTGCCTATATATTAACGGTATGAGATAACTGTTTCATTAGTTTATTTTGCAAGTACACAGGTGTTGTCAAAGTAAAGAGAGTGTTAATATGCTGGTTGCATGTCTTTGTTCAAGATTAATACATACTTGTCTTCTTTCTTTTGTAGAGTTTTTATCTGGAAGGATTTCTCCATGTAAATCCTGTTTTCATTTGGTTTGCTGATTTTATGCAATCACATAATCATTGTATGGTAATCCTTGGATAAACAATTAACTTTTAAATTTGCATACACTTGTAAGAGATTTTACTGTGATAATTTCACCTTGTTTTTCAACATATAGAAAATTCAGTTACAAAATGAATTAAAAACCCTCATAAATAATATCTTGCCATAGAACTAAAGAGACAAAAGCCACACATACCTAAAAAATCAAATGATTAGATGTATCCTGCCATGTGTTTTACTTTTTTTTTGTTTTTGTTGTATATGTACATTGGTAATGAAAACTCAAATGATTAGACATTGATTTTTTGTTAATTTTATATCAATTCATTTGAATTCTCAATTCAGCTCTAATGTATTATAGATGATTATACCATGAATATGGCGAATGCCTTATCATATGAATATTTGAATTTTTCTATATGTTTAAATTTCTGCTATTTTTTCAATTGCTACCCCCTGGAAAAAAGGCCTCCTGTTCCCTGTCATCACTGAAATGTGTCCCCCTGTTTCCTACCATTCCCATCTCGGAAACTTGGTGAACAAAGGTGTTTTTGTCAGACATGGATATTATATTTTAGGCTCCAAATCTAATGATGTAACAGAGGTTTGTAGAAGAGATGAAACTTCCTATCACGGTGAGCCGCAATAATCACATTTAAGGTGACTGCAAAATAATTATGTATGGGTGCATGTCCAAGGGGTTAAAAGATTGGCATCTGCATAGCATATTAGAAGATAGACAAATTGGTGAACATTTTGATTGTTTATCTTTTCAGCATTGTTTCCAAGAAACCAACTCTATTGTGGACCACCTAGTGAATGCCAAGGTAGGACTCCTACCTTTCACATCAAAGGTAAGTTATAAATGCTGAAATGTTAGAAGAAATTCCATGGCCCAATCCAACCTTTCATATTCCACATTAAGATGTGCCATATTTCTCTGTGTATTTGGCGCTTTTGTTTTAGATTTTGATTTTTTGGGGCATTTTGCATCTTTGTATGTTTTACTTGCATTTATCTCTGGGTTTGAGACCATATCAAACCCACAACTAATTAAACAAAAAAAAAAAATTTAACAGCACTAACAAGATCATCTACAACAATGGGAAAGGGACAATATAGTGGGCCAGTGCATATTAAAACAATTTTGCAGAAGCATTATACCTGCTTTAACAGATTAGCATCTACAAAATCAGTTAATTTTTCCCCAATCTTGCACTACATGCAAACATTCATAAAGTATAAAACCAGAGAAGTCATAAAATTTATTATTAACAGGTTACAGATCATAAAAATCCAGAATCCATTTATTGATCATGATTTCTAAAACAAATGTCCAGGTTATACATACAAAGTAAAATTTCACTCAAAATTTGCATCTTTATCTTGTGGCCGTTAATATAACAAAATCTGGTGACTTTCGGAAAAAAAAAAAATATATCTGAAGAAATGCCCAAAAAGAACTTCCAGGTAACATACCAAATCCAACCAGCCAAAAGGTTAGACGTGAATTTTCAAATCCAATGGCCAGTAAAACAAACACATAGATTTCTGTATGACAGCCAGCTATTATTGACGATGTTGATGAATTTAATCATATAAAAGCTATGAGGCAACTAGAGAGTTCTGCAAGTGTGGCTCATGAACAAAATGCCATGTGAATTAAGAATGCACTTGAGGTTTCAAACTTCAAAATGCACTTGCTGTAAGTAAAGGCCCCAAAGGATTCCCGCTGAAAGAAAAATAGATCTTGGAAAAAATAACTCAAGGGCTCTTTCGAGTTAATGGAGAATCTATAAGGAGCCTAAAATCCATTTTTCCTTATTTATTGTATTGCCCAAGATGAAGGGTCAAACAATGAGCCTGATTTTTCATAGAAAACTTGAGACTTACATTAAGTTTAAAAAGTTAAAGTGAATCGGCACTTTAGACTCCTAAGAGTCTGTTATCTATTGCTCAACCTATTGAGAACTGGACCAACAGTAGTTGGATGGTAACTAATATGCTATTCGAAGCTAATCAGCTAGCAAACCAATTCAGATCATCTCAAACCATAATCAGTGTAAATTAAGTAAAAGACATGATGGGAAACGGAGGATATAACTACAAAAGTATGAATCAAACCTAAAAGAATTTTACAGGTGCATGCAAGGAAACAATTTATGACCAGGTTAGGCAAATGCTGAAGATCATGGACAAGTTTTGCACTGAACTTTTTCAAATTTAAGGAGATGCATTAGAGGCTCAATGATAAAAAAGATAAAACAGATTGCCAAGAATTTAAAAAACACATCCCCAATCATTTGTGTAGAAAAAGATATCTGAGAGATCTTTTGACTGTGACCCGCCTTGCATATGTGCATTCTATCGGGAAGTGAATTTTTAATATTGATAGCAAAGTTGGTAATCCCTTGGCATCATATTCCGTATGGCAAAATCTTTATGTGTTGGTTGCATCAACTTGACCATTCGATCAATTGGTTTCTTCTGTATTTGACAATTCATTTTGCCTATTGGCTATTGAGGGTTTATGCATTGATCCTTGGAATCAGTTGAGCTCCTTTGGATGTTACTGATGCTGACAAAATACTGCAGCTGATGTATTCATTCTGGATATGTTCTTGATATCTTACGTCAACCTCTTGCAGATTCATATTGAACTCTGTAAACCAATGGTGACATAAGATCCGGCAAGTATGCTATGAGTATATGATAAGAAGACAGTGCAAATGGAATATTCAGACCTGCAGAGCTTTACATTTGACTCTCTACATAGCAATACTTGCAACCCTTAGTCTTTGTAGCATGGCTTCTTCCCATGACTCTCTAGGAAGAAAATACAATCAGATCCAGACTGGCACTGTGCATGGTACTTTTCTGTGGGATTGGATATTGAAGCCTGTTGCCTCTTGAAGAAAAAAGCAGTAATGCTTAAACCAAGGGCCTCCCTAAAATAGTGCATTGCTCATGTGGTAAAAATAACCGTGAAATATGATAATATCCTCTTGAAATCATCATTGAAAGGATGTCCATTCCCCATTAATGCATATACATAAATGTCCATGGCCATGTGCCCACTAACCTCCAGATCAGAGCTTTCTGTTTGAGATTCTGTAAAGTTTCATTCTTGTTCAAGAAGGCATAAGACCATTGATTGTATTTCTAGTTCTCCAATAATATTTATCAGCAAGTTTGGTTAGGAATTTTGGTAGGACTGCTGCTCCCCTGGTACCTAAACCATAGGACTGTTGTTTCCTATGAGTATCAGTTTCTTGCTCTCGGGATCTAACTTGGTTTTTTTCTCTTCTGAAATCCAAGCTAGGCAATGGAACCAAATACCTTAAGATGTCTGACTTTGGACTTCCTCCCAGACCATGCTTCCTTTGGGATCTTTTGCTCCACCGCCTGTGTTGGAGATTTGCTTAGTAGATAAACTGTTGTATATATTGCCTCAGCACGAAACCTTTTTGAAACACTGCTGTACACCATCATACATTGGGCCATCTACATAGCAGTGCAGTTCCATTTCTCAACCACTCTATTTTATTGTGGAGTATAGGATGTGGTGAACTGTCTTTTTATACCATGTTTAGCACAAAAGTTATTGAATTCATTTGAACAAAAATTTCCTCTATTATCATATCAAATAGTGGTTATGTAAGAACCTGACTCTTTTTCTACTAAAACACTTTTGAAATTCATTTTACACATCAACCAATTGAAGGACTCTCTTTGCTCTCCAAGCTTGTCTATTATCAAATGGACCTTTGTGTTGCCTCCCTACCTAGAAAGCTCCACAAACACCCTATATTTGCTACCGAATGTCAAAAAAAATCCATCTACCAAGTTCTCTCAAGCCAACTATGAGAGGTAGGTCAATTTAAGGTGCCAATACCACTAATGCCAAAGTGTATTGATGTCTGATGCACTGTTGGCTGCCAAAGCATGTTCCCTGACCTTTTCAATATCAACCAATCTGTACAATCCATGATCTTCCACACCAAGAGGAATAGTCTTCTTGGTCTCTTTGTCAACTATGTAGCATTGTGAATAAACCCTACCACAATTTTCACCTAAATAAACACAATACTGCTTAGAAACCTACATGCATAACCCCTGAAAAATGGGGTGATTTTCTGTTTGCTCGTAAACATTTATGGATCTGACATACAATGCAGTCTACAAAAACTTTTGGCTCTTTGCTGTGCTACACTGGTGGTTCCTCGATCCATCTCTTCCTGCAATAATCCCTAGGTCTTCATGCTCTCAGACTTCATGGCTCTAGCTGAGCTCTGATAACATATTACAAAAATCGGGCACATAAAGACAACCAAGATATTATATAAATAAAAGAAAGCTTTCTTAATTATAAGTACAGGGGACAACCCACGTTATGAATGTGGGATCAATAAAAGGAACATACTAAAAGGAAATAAAAAATAATACTATATCCTAAAGTCAGAACAACTTTATTAAATCCTGCATCTAATAACTAATCGACCATTACCATTTAATATGTACTTAAACACATAAATCATAGGAGATCTTGTTCAAAGATCTTCCAGAGGAACATATGCCAACTATGATTGAATGAAGGTCTCAAAGGAGGCCACAGCCACCTCCTTTCAATAAAGTTTCAGTGGATAACCAGTTCCATTTTTTGCAGTTATTACAATACAGTTAGGTTGAGTTGTTATATTAAGGAGAGCTAATGTACTTGCCTATTTTCATGAATTATGCTATCTTTTGTCTCAAATCCACAATCATTTAAAGTTGGTATGAGGCCCACTTATTCTCATAAATGCATCCATCCCTTCTTACTCGCATACTTCTTCATGGGTCTCCTATAGAAGCATTAAATTGGTTGATCCAGTCTACACACCATAATGAAAGGTCTACTAATACAAGGGTATATTAATAGTCTATTAGTTTTGATATTCGTAATACATAGTTGCCGGTTCGGGTACGGGACCGGGCACGGGTACGGGATACGGGTACGCCAGTACGGCCATTTTTTTTTCTTGAAATACGGTACATTTGGGTACGGCTATATATATATATAAAATTAAAAATATACAAAATTGTAAATACATTTGATAGTATGAAGAGTCTATGATACTTCATCAATCATCATTAAATCTAAAATCATTGATCAATTCTAGTGATAAACTACAAGCCTATAAACTTATAAAGATAAATCATAAATGCCAATTGATAGTTCAAAATTCCAATACATATGTCATACTCATATATTAATAATAAATATCATATAATAATATATGTCTCTCTAGTCATGATTCAAATGAAGATCATTACAACTATTCATCAATCATCAAAAGGTTCTAGATCATCATCATTTGGTTCAACATTATTTGAACCACAAGCAAATGCATTGCCAGTGCCACTTGTAGTAGCTGCATCATATGAAAGAGTCTCTGCATCATGTGAAAGAGTCTCAACATCATTTGAAAATGTGTTTGTGAGAGCAATGAAATGACAAAGGAGTGATAGTCATATTATAAAGGCGTTTTAGGGTTTTTTTGGCACTTTAAGTGCTTCAAAAACTGATTTTTTTTTGGTTTTCAGTGCCCAAAGTCTGTGGGAGCGGACCCACAGAGAACCCACAGGTGGCTGGGCGCTCCCTGGGCGCTCCCAGCCGCTCCCCAGCAAGAACCCGTGCCCAAACGCTCCCGGAGCGGGCACGCAGGGCAAAAACAGAGAACCCGGTAACTATGTCGTAATATATAACTCTTTCTTCTATATCAAATTGAACATGTCTTATGCCAATAGAAATTATGTTTTAGAAGCTTGTTGTCCCCTTTAAATATATAAAATCCCGAGATTCAGATCTTTACAAGCCACTTGCAACCAATATCTACTCGAACCATTTAGGTCCCTTCAAACAGTTGCTTGTTTAAAAATGCTCAAGTGCTCTAATGTCATTATAAAACTGTATTTTGCCTCATTGGAGACTTTGAAAGGAACTGCCACAGACATCCAGCATTTACTTGCAATGTGGAAGACTTCCAAACATAATTTTAGTTAATTAGTAAATCTGGATTCTTGCTCCAACTATGTAGCAAAATGAGTATGAGAAAGAAGTTGAAAGAAAGCATGCATTTTTGCAAAAATACCAACTCTATACTAGTATGAGAATCTTACCTGATGCTCTGGTTGATTCTGATAGCCCATGTTGCGCCATTGTGCAATGGTCATACCATGGAAGACAACAATACTGAAATAGGCATCCAACAAAAGAATACGATCTGCTGATATTGAAGCCACATCTAACAATGCTGGTTCAGGAGGTGCATTGAAAGAATATGAAATGAGAGATGGCTGAATCATAACAACAGAATTTGTAACATTCTCTCTGTTCAGTAGCATGCGGAAATAAGCTGTCTCATCTGGACTATTATTAAAAACCTGCAATAGGAGCCCAGGGTTACATATCAACCCCAGAAGATAAATGACACTTCTTACAAGCAGCACTTTTTGGATAAATTATGATATCTAAGAACAGTAAATACCTGTAAAAATTGAGAGCGCCTAAGATTGAACATGAACTGTGGAAATATAGCGAAATTTGAGTTCAAGCTGAAAGAAGAGATATCATCCTTTCGGTAATCACCAAATCTAGAACACAGACGAATTAGAGACCTATCCAACCATCTCACAGCATCAAATTCCTCCTGCCGGGTAAGAACTAACAGTAAGTTAAAGAAAACACAAGGAATTAACTCTTGCAAAACAATACATGCCAATCATTGCTAGAACATTAAGAAAATGGAAAAAGGGTAACTTTCAATGTTTTATAGAACAAAGCAGTGAATTTCTCTTAACATATCAAGCACTTTCATACTAAACTTAGAGCTTAGTTCTATACGTCATTCCTAAATGAAATTCCAAGACGCAATGGTCTTGACTCTTCGATGGCATTAGAAGTTGAACTCATGCATTAATAACCCATGCATGATTCAGTTCAATGAGTAAATAATAAATTAATAATCCAAGAGATTAAAAGTTTCAAACCTCTGTCTCCATTTTGTGAGAAGCCAGCCTAGCCATTACCACAGCAGCAGCCTCCTGGTCAAATCCTGCCACAAGTTCCTGCAAATGCAACAGAATATACTCAGAGCTAAGTAAGGGACTAAATACCATATAAAATGGTAGGAAAACAGTATCAATGTAAATAAGAAATCAGTTATGGGCTACTTCTGAGAAGAAACATAAATTTTACCATTAGCACATGTATATTTTGGCGAATCTAATAGTTGAATTTTTTGAAAAAAAAACATCAAAGTGAAAGGATAACCCTTTGAAAAATGCCCTACTCAGACTATATGCCAATCAAAATCTGATACCAACCTTCTGCATTTTTTCATATATCATAATCATTTCACCTTTGCAAAATTGATTTCAATTAAAAACTTTGATTGAGGCCATTCATGACCAGAGCTGTATCTCCACAAACACTAGAGAATATAATCAAAACCTAAGCCCAGGGATATATCACCTAGGGTAAATGAGCTAAAACTTACAATCAGACAGTGGGCAGTTGAGGACCAATTCATAAGAGAGGGTAGCTCTTCTTTAAACTTTGATAGACCTAGGAGAGTAATCCTTCAGGTTGATTACAGGACAATTAAAGAGAAAAGACAATGACACATCAGGCCTTTTAATAACTGTACCCTCTGCACATGAAAACTTTCAGTATGCTGGTTCACTGATGCAAATGCCTACAAACCTCTATTGAGCAAATTATACCAATCCTTTATGCAACAAAGACGTACGCAAGATTCTATCCCCAGTGTTGTGCAATTTAGAAATATACTTCACATGTGACTGCAACTTAGGGAAAATGTATTATGCATAACCAACAGAAACGTTAAAAACTTAAACAATTATGTACAAGATTTGATCTTTAAAACCAGTTTTAGAGTGCTAGAAGAAATGATTAGCAGATATTGGCACCTTGACCCTTTGGTGACAGAGTTGAGCTTCAAGTTTAGAGAAAAGTATTTGCATAAATCTTATGCTTACTAGCTAGATATGACTAAGTAAAAAACAAATGGATAACTAGGCTTTCATTCATTTTCACATTAGCTTGGTTGTATATTGTCAAATCTTAATGTATCACAAAATTAAAGACCAAGTCTACTTGAACAATCCTTGAATAAACAAGTGTATTCCATGTATTATGATGAAAAGATTCCTTCGGAAGTCTCCCAAGGAATTTTATAGTCACGGTCAATACTAACTAATCACACATAATACCCATCCTATCAAATGTAGCATCTAAGAAAGAAATGAATCTCCTAAAATGCACAACAAGCTCCTGCTGACACTAAGGTTAGTGAGAGGCCATGCACTAAAAGTTACCTTCTCAAAAGGTTTACAATAATCACATGCACCTAAAACTGAATGCTTAAACAAGAAGACGTGACACACTAGAATATGCTAAGAAAAGGGGACACAAAAGAAGCTCTCTAGCAATATAAAATCTACCAACTAGCCCTATTACATTTGAAGATAATGCATAATAGTCTGCTAATCTATGTCTTAGTTCACAAATTCAAATGACAGTAGATAAAATTTTCTGCACCCGACTCTTGATGTATCACATCAATTTGGTCCATCAATGTTTGTTGCAACAGTCAATTCAATTGTACATTGAGGCTTCTGTTACATGCAAATAGAACACACAACTTGAACAGGGGAAGAGGAACAGCTGCCAATCCTAATTCTAAGAATGCCCACACTTGTAGAGGTCACAAGGCACATTTTAGGAATAGGCTATTTTCTTGGCCCTTGGGAGAACATGTCTGCCCTTGCAAATAATCACAAAATTGGCAATTTGAGCTCCCATTGACCACCACGCACTTCATGGTGTCCTCTATTTGAAGAAATCAATAAGCAAAGCAAACACCACCCATCCGGACAACAAAAAGTTAAAACCATGTACTAATTGACAAACACACCTCACAAGAGTGGAAATGCTCTTTTGCAAGCTTCCAGCCATGCCAGTCCTTGTGAAATAACTCATGGAGGACTCCTACAATGGCATCAAATCCTCTCCAATCTCCATACATGCTAATGGTTGGATAAGATCATTGGAAGAAAGTTTTGTGCCTATTGCTTTTGAATGGTGGAGATTGCAAGCACAACAAATAGGTTAAGTTTTAAGAACATGCTCGAGGATCCTGTTAGGTCTCAAAATCACTGCTCCATTTCCTAGAACCAAATCTCACTCACAAGGCTAGGATTGTCATCATGCAAGTGAAATCAGCTCATCAACAAAACAATGGAGGACTCTAAGCTAACTCTACGAGAGAGTTATATCTCCTACACTTCTAGTTCAGCTTAGACTCGGGAAGGCATTCCCAAGGATATACTTTAATAGGTATTAAAATACCATAAAATGAACAATAGTAAAATGTGGACAGCCAAACCCAACTTGTTGTCTTGGTCCCAAAGATTGTCATTGAACCAAGAACAATTGGCTGCCTCAAACCCCCTATATAGCTGATATAACTGTGCAGACATAACGCACATGAGATGAATATTCACTTGAGAATGATTCCCTAGTTATATTGACGGTCATGAATGGATAGAACTAATCCTAATCCTATACTACCAATTACTGTTTTGTTTTTAATGATTTGAGATTGGTGAATGGTTTTAGACTGGTGTCCTTCTATTGGTCATTAGAGTCGCACCAATTAGGAACCACCACTACCTGTACGCATTCAACATCCCTACATGTCCACTCACATTCCTATGGAACCTCCAACCACTTTATTACTTAGCCAAATTTCTATTTTTTGACTTTGGGGAATAGGCCACAGCACCATACAACATGATGACCCATATACAACTTCTCAAATCGATTATTGACAAGGGAACATACCACTAGGAATACAAACAAAAGGGACTCAAGCAAAAAAGACATCGGGAAATTGAGTCCAAACAAATTCATGGCCATCATCGAACAAGCCATCAAATCGAACAAATAACATGCAACGGCTAAATAAAGTCATGTGAAGTTAATTGCCTAACAGGTCCTCCTACTCTAACACAATAGGAAGCTAGCATGTAGCCACTTGCCTACATCACCCATACCCTTTGAAAAAATCAAGTCTCTTGCTTCTTGGACACATCAAGCCCACCACCACTACTTGTTGGAAACACATGGCACACTTCCATTTGCCGTAGTGCATTGAACACCAATATGAATATATACTACACATTGGTCCAAAGAATAAAAAGAAATTGCCCATGCATGTGCCACCTATCCACATGTTTTCCATTTGAAAAATCAAGTCCCCTTGAGAAGACATACTAGGACCCACCAACATCTACATCACTCTACAGGCACATGGCAAACTGTGAATGGACCCTGCATACTAGTTGCACCTAAGTTGTTCATGTCCTTATATCTATCCACAAGCCACAACACACTATATGCAAAGTCTTACCACCGACGCACTATCACTAAGAATAAACACTAAGCAACTTGCAAAAGATGACACATTTTGGCAAGGGGCAAGATCCAACAAATTATGTGTCAACTAAAATAAAGTCGCATGAGAATAATTGTCTGATGAAGGCCTAACTTAATGTAATCAAAAGATGCCATGCGTTTGCCAATGTACAATCTTTTCAACAAAGTGCTCTCTCCTCTCACAAAAGAGCCATCAACTACCAACACATATGGAACCCGACCAACAAGAACTTGACAACAAAGCACAACCTACCAATAATATTGCCGCCAAGTGCACCATCTCATACATGTGCACAATTCATTATCTAACAAGGAAACGATCTATGCCATAAGAAATAATAAAGACACCATACAAACCAATTGCCACAAACTATCTCCCCATTGCAAATCACCATTCAATTCAAAGGATTTCACTTAAGTTGCTTGTCATGAGTGATAGCAAGTCAACTGTGAATTAGAACATAAAGTGTGAGGGCCAAGGAAGGACTTACGGTTACTTTATAAGACCACATGACTACAACTTTTGAAGCTCAGAGGGCCATAAAACGGATGCTAGGGAACCGCTTCAAGCTCAACCATGGCATAATAAGCCTGAAATCTTAAACACACGCCCTAAAACCATGAAAATCGTAAAAAGATAGTAAAAAAAAGCAAGGCAAGTCATTAAACATAAGCTTTGAAGCATGGAATGAAACCCTAATCTGCATTTTCTCAAATCAATCATAACCTTAGGGTTTTAGAATAACACACCTGCATTCTGTCAATTTATGGCAAAAGCCAACACTAGCTCTAGATGCGGACACAACAAGAAGTGTGATAAGGATTTAGGCTAATTTCCAAAATTGCAGTTCAAGAAGACATAATAGGGGCAAGGCCAAAACACAAACACAACAATAAGGACAAACAATTATATACAAAAAACAAGAATAAAACTGGAACAAATGGAAACCTAAAACTATGTACAAAATGGAAACGCACCAAGAACAAAATTGCCACATGCAACCAATGACATGGATGCACAGATTAAAGGAACTTTAATTATGATGTACAGTTGCATGTAGTACAAAGATCTAACTCATTGCAAGTAAAAGCCCTACAGAGAAACCGTATAGGACAACATAAGGTTCCTTTCTTCTATCAAATATTCAATTTTATTGCATTTTCAACTGAACAACTTTTCCTTGCCTTGATCATGCATACCCTACCCAACTAAAAGACGAGAATGCTCACATCCTAAAGCATAAGCATGACCCACCACTGCTATAGAAGAAAGAACAAAACTGAATCCTACAAATTCCTTATGAAACAACACAATCAATATAGAGTACATATGAACCACAAACATTTATATGTTTAGAGCTTTAGAATCATGATTGAAACCCAAATCATTTGGATGATAAACACATGGGCTAACAAGTTTTTCATCATACATTGGAAAATGAAATGCCTCATAATCCATGCATTCAATGCAATATGAAAGGTCTTGAAAAATGGTTGTATTTGTATCCGATACCATATATGTATCTGTATCTTGGCCGCTTTCATTAGCCTTGCATTCCATTGCTTTCAAAAACATTGCCCCCTTTGGACTCATTGCAATCATATTGATCAATGGCCTATTTCTAGAAACCTTCCATCCATCACAAACGATAGAAACCCTCAAGATTTTCCATGAAGCTTGAGTCACCTGCAATTGTCTGTCAATAATGTCTTTTTCTTCAAATGAAAGGGTGGTATGGACCTTCTCATAGCGTGGACCTTTGTATCCTTTTGATGCCTCATTAATTGACCTAATCATCTCTTGCCAATATGGAGAACGAACCACATTAAATGAAATCCCATTTGCATACAAGTGACGAGCAATATTTTGATTTGTATCCTCTTGACTCTGCAAATTAAATATTTTTTCAAGAGGTCCTAAATTGCTCCTCTTGTGACTTGTAGATGTTCCTGAAGCTGATTTAGGATGCAAAGGGGGTCTATTTAGACTTAGAATTGACCTTTGTTTTGATGCTTGAACACGATTATCAGCTTCATCTTGTTCTTTTTGATATTTTACAATCTTTTCATCTGGCAACCCCTTCCCTAAAAGGCCATCAACATTTGAACAAAGACATACAACACACCATTTCCCTATTATGTGGCAAAGGTGCCCACGAACCCTAGTATAGGAACCTCTGTATTCTTTTAGACACTCATGACATATCCAATTATAACCTCCACCACCTTGAATTTTGTCAAAAATGGTCACATATTTCCACAATGGAGATTTTGGGTCCAATTTGATCCCCTTGTCGTTGTTCTCTAATGTTTTGTCATTGGATGACAATGATGCCATGATTAATATCCTGCAATAATTTATTTTTTAATAAAATTATACAATATAAATACTATAAATTGAATATAAAACACAAATTATTCAATAAACTAATTTCAACATCTAACTTTTAATTTATAATATATGACTGTGTAGAAGAACGATGGAATCCGGCTCTACTACGCTACACTCCAACCGCTCCTCTTCTCCCGACGGTGTTGCTCGTCTCCTAGGCACGCTCAAACCAAACCAGCCAAGAACGCAAACACCAAGCTTGGCAGGGATGCAGCGATGGACTCCATTGGCGTTCCTTTTGGAAAATATTCAAATCACCAGTCCGGTTCCTCAATGTTGCGCACACCAACCGGTCTCTCAGAACGTGCGAAAGGTCATTGCAATGTAAAAAACGATTTTAATCAGACATTTTTCTCAAATTTAAAGGCTCGGTTTATGAACTTTGCTAGGGCAGTTAGGGCTTCACATCTGCAGAACGGGCATGCGATTAACGGCCCGCGAGGGTTAGGGCCTCTGATTACATACTCGGCGAGTACTCTCCGAGCAGCCGAGTAATCGTTTTTTTTTTGGCTGGGCGAGTAATCTTCACTTTTACTCGCAGGAAACCCTAGCCGATTTTTTTTTCTGTTTTTTCCCGAGTAATCGCCGTGTAATCTGTTGTTTACTCGCAGAATAATCGTCACAAAAACCCAAACGCTTTTTTGACGCGTTTCTGACGCGTTTTTCTGTGAGTTTTCATTTTCGCGGGTATTTTTACCGCGTTTTGGACGCGTTTCGTGCTATTAAACCCTCGTTCTTACCATTTACAATCACCTTCGAGCGATTTACAGTGGTTGTTGCGCGATTTGGACTGGTGGCTACGCGATTTGGACTTCTGGCTGGGCGATTTGGACTTCTGGCGCGATTTCCAGGTTAGTTTGAAACTTTGATCAAAACCCTGTGCCTTCAATGAGTGATATTTCCTGCGTTTCATATACTGTGCTCCATATTTATTTATTTTTTCAAATACCCGAGCTTCAGATGACGCGATTTAGGTTTAATTCTTAAATTTTTTCAAATGCCCGCTTCAAAAATGACGCGATTTCATCATATTCCGCGATTTAGGTTTATTCCGCCAGACTTCAGACGCGATTTGCATTGGATTTTTTGTTTTTTCAAATCCCTGAACTTAGAAAATGACGCGATTTGCATTGACGCGATTTACATTGGATTTTATTTTTTTCAAATCCCTGATAGAAAATGACGCGATTTCATTTTATTTTCCAGAATTAATTAAAATAATGCGATTTACATTGGATTTAGTATTTTTATTATTTTATACATATGCTTTGTATAAAATAATAAAAATATTAATTCATTTATTTTCTACATCAAAATAATATTTATTATTATTAAAATTTCGTTTTCATTTATTATTTTATTATAAATTTATAATAATATCATGGAAGTTAAAATGTTCACTTTTATACATAATATTTAATATTTATTAATTATTATTAATTTTTTATTTTAAAACAAAAATTTCATATATTATTTTATTATAATTTATAATAATATCATGGCAAATAATACTATTGTTTTACATTTCTTATTATTATTTGCCAAGATATTATTAATATATTATAATAAAATAATATATAAAATTTTAGTATTAAAAATTTAAAATAATAATAAATATTAAATAAGATGTAGAAAAATGATATTATTATTTGCAATTTCACCATGATATTATTGATTTATTACAATAAAATAATATATGAAATTTTACATTTAAAAATTAAAATAATAATAATTCTGATGTAGAAAATACTTAGCATTGAAAATAAAACGTGCTCAAAAGTCGAGAATCAAACTCATACAATGTCATACATGATTTAATCTTTAATGAATAAAATGAAAACATGCTCAAATTTCAGCTTCTAAAATGATTGATGCTAATATGATATCACAGTAAACTGATAAGTGAAAGCTAAAACAAGAAACAACAGAATCACAGATAACTTGCATACAAGTAAATTAAATCAATGTGCATCCAACAAAAATTAAAAATATAAGAATGAAAAAACTGAAATTAGAAAGACAGTATACTGAATGAAATGTCTTACAGTCTTTCACTTTGATAGTTTACAACTTTACTGTTTGATAATGATTGAAATTATAACGGTGAAGTTAAACAATTAGTTGATTGTTGATGTTCCTTTCACTTTGTATTGGATTTGTTACATCTTCTAATATATTCATTATTCAACATCTGATATTGTAGGTTAATATTTAATTGCAATGGCATCCGCCTCTGCATCTGGTTCGAACACAGCTGCCTCAAGCCAGAGCATTGAAAGGAGACCCCCTGGTAGCCGTGATCCTGCTTGGAAACATGGATATTATGGGCCAGTACCAGGAAGTGTTATTTGTACTTGGTGCAAGAAGA
This sequence comes from Sequoia sempervirens, assembly GCA_007258455.2. Lineage (NCBI taxonomy): Eukaryota > Viridiplantae > Streptophyta > Pinopsida > Cupressales > Cupressaceae > Sequoia > Sequoia sempervirens. The sequence continues at coordinate 22,331 of VDFB02336155.1, forward strand.
AGATTAGTGGAGGCATCAATCGCCTCAAATACCATCTTGCTGGTATCCCTTGCCATGATGCAAGGGCATGTCCAATAGCCCCTGCAGAGGTGAGACGAGAGATGGAAGCTCTTCTTGCAGCACTTGATGAAAAAAAATTGGAGAGGGCAAAGACACAAGCAGCCATACAAGCAGCCATTGCTCCTAATTTGACTGAAGATTCTGAGGTAAATATGCAAGGCATTGTGGGCTCTAGTCGTGGTCCACGTATACGTACACCATCCACTTCATCCACTTCAAGCAAATTCCAATTTTTTGTCCCTAGAAATGTTCAAGGATCACAACCTTCATTGGAAGGTACTGGGTGGAATAAGGAGGTGCACAAAGAAGCAGACAAGGCTTGTGCTAATTTTTGGTTTTATAACAACCTTCCCTTCAATGTAGCAAGGAGTCCGTATTGGGAGTGTTTGGTGACAGCATTGACAGTTGCAGGGAAAGGGTACAAGGCTCCTAGTCCAAGAGATATAAGTGGCAGGTTACTTGAAGATGCTATTGTAGATGCAAAAGGAATTGTGGAAGCTCAAAAAAAGCAATGGCAAAAGTATGGATGCTCAATTCTTTCAGATGGCTGGACAGATGGAAGAAACCGCACTCTTATCAATTTTATAGTGGCTTCAAATGGTGTGTTGGTTTTTCTAAAGTCAATTGATGCTTCCAACATAATAAAGAATGCAGAAAATTTGAGTTTGATGTTGGAGCGGGTTGTTTTAGAGGTGGGCATAAAAAATGTTGTCCAAGTTGTTACTGACAATGCAGCGGCATATGTGGCAGCTGGTAGATTACTTCAAGCAAGGCATCCAACACTTTTTTGGACCCCTTGTGCAGCTCATTGCCTTGACCTTCTTTTGGAGGACATAGGCAAAATTGACTGGGTGAAACCAATTGTAGAACAAGCAAGAGACATAACAAAATATATATATAATCACCCATGGGTTCTTCAATTGATGAGAGATCACACCAAAGGGAAAGAGCTTGTGCGATCGGGTGCTACAAGGTTTGCAACTAATTTTCTTACGTTGCAAAGTATCACTAGTTTATTGACTTCCTTGAAGCAGATGTTTGTGAGTCAACCATGGGTAGACTCAACTTACTCAAAGAAGGCTGATGGAGAAAAGATTCAAGCAATAATCTTTGATAGTCAATTTGCAACTAGAGCATTAGAGATTGTCAAGGTAATTCAACTCTAATGAATTTTTAGATTGAATCCTTTTTTGTTAATTTAGAATTCTATAAGTATTTTGTTTCATTGTAAGGTGTAATTTAAATTTGGTTCTACTTTGTAATTTATAGGTGACTGAGCCATTGGTGAGGGTCTTGCGCTTGGTGGATGGTGAGAAAAATGTGATGGGATATCTTTATGAGGCAATGGATAGGGCCAAAGAGGCCATCCAACACTATTACATGGGGGATGCAAATAGATTTAACCCTATTTGGGATATCATTGATCGAAGGTGGAACAATCAACTCCACCAACCCATTCATGCAGCGGGGTACTTTCTCAACCCCAAATTCTACTTCTCTGATGGCTTCACGGATCCTAATGGGGAGGTTATGGAGGGCCTATTCACATGTATTGACAGGATGACACTTCAGTCTGAAGTGAAAGACCTCATCCTTCTAGAGTTGCAACAATATAAGGCAGCTAGGGGGCCTTTGTTTTCTTCCACATTATGTGAACGAGGAAGAGAGATCCAAACACCATGTAAGAAAAAGTGAAGCCTTTATCTTGCAAGTTATGAATTACAATTATTATTACTTATTAGTTATTACAAATTATAATATTGTTTATTAATATTTACAAAACCTTGAATATCTTATTTGCAGGTTCTTGGTGGGAAGATTGGGGTGGAAAAACCCCAAATTTGCAAAGGGTAGCCCTCCGAATTTTGTCTCAACCTTGTAGTGCTTCTGGCTGTGAAAGAAACTGGAGTTTGTTTGATGCCATTCACACGAAGAAGCGTAATAAGTTGACTCAACAACGCCTCAATGATCTTGTTTTTGTGCAGTATAACCTTCGGCTTCGCACAAAAAAGGTGCAAGAATTGACAGATGAGCTCATTGATTTGGATGACATTGATCCATACAGTGATTGGACCGTGCAGGATGATGAGGCCTCCTTGTTTACAGAGGATGAGATTGCTGATTTCGAGAGGCAAGCTATGGAGGATTTGCCTACAGCAGAAGCAGGGGAGATTGGATTGGATGACATTGATGTGGTGGAGGAGGAGCCATTACCACCTACCAGCATGGTGGAGCCACTGCCACAATCTTCTACGCCAAGTAAGGAACCAGAATCGAGTGCAAGGACCATACCCTCTACCTCCCAATTTTTCACTAGGTTGGGGAAGAGGAAATTGTAATTGCCTAGATATGAAATTTATGATGATGATTTTCAAATGCAATCATCATAAATTCATTAGTTATTAGCAGTTTCACTATGCGGCTTCATATAATGATGCCATTTTGTAATCCATATGTATTGAACTATGAAATTTAATATAAAACACTCCCTCATGGTTTTTAGACTCATTTGATGCATTTTGTAATTGAATTTTGCAAAAAAAAAGTGTTTTTATGAGAAATTTTGCTGCTTTTTAATTTGCCGAGTATTTGCCGAGTATTTGCCGAGTTTTTCCCGATTTTTTCCCGAGTCAAAATTTTTGGGCTTGCCGAGTACTCTCCGATTCCGAGTATGTAAACTATGGTTAGGGCATCGCTTGTCTAACGCTTCCGGCGACGAGGGTCCTCAATCGGATCCAAGACATGCTGTCGCCACTGCAAATGGCACCCCTGCCAAGTTCAATCTGCATTTTCCTGTCTGTATCTCTTCAACAACCCCAGAAGTCTGTTTGGATAGTTTGGCTTCGGACAGGGAGGGATTTTTGTCCAACCATGCATTGATATGTCGGTTCACAAAGTCTTGGCCAAAATTATGCGATTTACACACTTGGTTCTCAGACATTTGGAAGGAATTCATTTTAGGCAAAATCAGCATTTATCCCTGTGCAAAGGGATTCTTCATTTTGGAATTTGACTCAAAGGAAGATAAGGAGATGGTGCTTGAAAATGGCCCCTAGTTCTATGAAGGTGACTTCCTGTGCATGAAACCATGGTTACCTGATTTTGATCCACGTACAGAAATTTTCACTACTACCTTTTTGTGGGTAAGACTTTCATATCTCCCTATCCAATTTTGGGAATTAGATTGCTTGAGGGCTATAGGAAATAGCCTTGGAAGATATCACTACTCATCTAAGGAAACCATCAATTATCAAAATTCTACATGTGCACGAATCTGTGTTGAAATGGATTTTTCCAATGGTCTTCCTGCTGAGATTTTGCTAAAGGAGGGAAGTAGATGTAGAAGGCAACCGATTGATTACGAAAAAATAGTTTTCAAGTGCAAGAAATGCTTCTCAACAGAACACTTCTCATCCCAATGTCAGAAGCATCATGTTGTTGGAAATTCCAAACCATCATGGTGGATTGGGGCTGAATCTCAACATTATATCATTCCCCCCAATCCACCCAAGGACCTCGAACATCCTTCAGTCTCTCCAAAGAAAAGCACTCCTTCCTCCCCTTCCCCTCGTAGGGATATGAACTGACCTGCAAAGGCTACAAACTCTACAGTTTTCTCCAAAGGTAGTGAAGGTTCCACGATAGTAGCTCCAAGTGCATGTGGTGACGTTCTATCTGGTCAAAATAGCGATGTTCCCCTTGAAGTTGAACAAGCATGGACGGAGGTCAAAAGGAAGAAAACTTCTTCAACAAAACTTAAACATCCAATGACATTAAGATCCTCTAAGAAAGAGGAGTTTTTGTAATTTGGGGTCGAAATAAATGTCTGAATTATGTAATTTGGTGCTTTAAATTAATAGAAAGAGTGTTATCCTCTTTGATAGCGATTTGCCAAAAAAAAATAATAATAATAATTTATAATATATATTTAATATTTGCCAATAGTGGCATAATATGATGGTTAAGTTGTTGTGGTGTTGTTCTTGCCATCAAGGTTCAAAACCCACTGGAGTGTAATTGTTGAATGTTTATATTGGGGATGAGGTCCCCCATTTGTGACCTCATGGGTTCATAGCACCGAGTCAAAAGCGTTTACGCCTTTATATATATATATATACTATTTTAAATTTTATTTTACAAAAATATACAAACTATGAATCTATAATTATATTCAAAATAACTTCTAAATTTAAACCTAAATTAATTAATAATTTAAATTGTAGTAAATATTTTAATAATAAAGAAAAATCAAATAAATATATTATATAACTACTATTAGATTTCATCAAAATTATAAATTTATATAATACATTATAATTTATTATAAAGAAACTAATAAATAAATATAAATAAAATATTAGATAGCTTTTAGTTTTCCTACAATAAATCAATTGTTTAAAAAATTGCATTTATTACCTATTAAAATTTATAGATTTCTACATTCAAAAATCAAAACTAATAAATTTCAATCTAGAAAATTATTTCAAACTAAATTCACAATTTAAAATTAAAATTATTACAAATTAAATTTACATTTATCTAAAACCTCTTAAATCTAACTTATTTAATAACTTTTTTATTTAAATATACTTATATTATTTAATTTGCTATTTAATTCCTACACTGCCGTTAAATATAAGTACATTGTAATTATTTACTATATATAACATAGTTTGAGGACTCGGTGAGTCCTTGCAGGGACTCAACAGACTTGCGAGTCCCAGACCTTGTCGAGTTGACTTGGCACTAACTCCCGAGCCGTGTTTGGGAGAAGCCTAGGCTCAGACTCCCAAGTCCTACCAAGAGACTCGCGTGAGTCCTAGACTTGGACTCTCGAGTCTCATGCTTGGACTCTCGAATCACGTGCCTGGACTCACGTCGCGGCTGTAGGTGCACAGTGAGGTTTTAAAACCTCTTTTTTTTGCTTTTTTCTTTCATTTTACTCCTTTTTGCCCAAAACAGGTCCGCAACTTGAAGTGAGGTTGGGAGAAGCGAAGAAGATGAGTGTAGGAGATCAATTAGAGAGCCAAGTAAGTGATTTTTATTCTCTTTTTTTTTGTTTTCTTCGATTGAAAATCATAAAAATCATGAAAAACAAGGGGAAATGCTGCCAAATTTTTTTGTATTTCCCTTCATAGCCTATTTCCTAGTATTTTTAGCTTGGTTTTGAATTCTATTTTTTTGCAAATAATTGATTATCATTTATTTGCTGATTTTTTACCAAACCCTGCTGTTTTTTTTCATGTTGAAACAGCAATGTCAGCTTCAAACTCAAGGCAATCTAGAAAAGACCCTACATGGAAGTATGGGATACCAGGAAATAAAAAGGGTAAGGTCACATGTACCGAATGCAATAAATGGATGACAAGAGAAATCAACAAATTAAAATACCACATTGCCAAAATACTTGGACAAAATGTGGATATATGCCCTAACTCAACTCCTGAGATGGTTAGAGAGATGAAGGCCTTTCTTGCTAAGTATGAGTTGAAAAAAGATGGAAGACAAAAAAAAAAGGATGCACTAGCAACAGTGATGAGTGGAAATGAATCCACTTCTACACCATCGAGGCCCCATGGTACCCCAAGTCCAAGCATCCGTCAGCCACATTCATCTTTTGGCGAGTCTTGAGGGTTCTTTCTCTACTACTAGTGGTAGCCAGGGTCCTTCATCAGGACCAAATTACTTTATTCCACACAATGTTCTAGGAGCACAACCTTCACTTGAAGGTACCAGTTGGAATAAAGAAAAACATCATGAAGCTAGGATGACAGCAACAAACTTTTGGTACTACAATAATTTACCTTTCAATGTGGCGAACAGCCCATATTGGGAAGGTTTGGTGAATGCCCTTACAATTGTAAGTAAGGGGTTTCAGACCCCAACAACTAAATATTTGAGTGGGCCATTGCTAGAGGAAGTCGTAAAGAATACACGGCTTGTGGTTGATGAGCAAAAAGAATTTTGGCGAAGAAAAGGCTGCAGCATCTTATTTGATGGGTGGGCAGATGGACGGAATAGGACTCTCCTAAACTTTTTAGTGGCCTCTATTGGTAGATTGGTGTTCCTAAAGTCAATAGATGCCTCCAATGAAATCAAAAATGTTGAGACTTTATGCAATTTATTAGATGGGGTGATCCAGAAGGTTGGTGTTGATAATGTTGTCCAAATTATCACGGACAACACAGTTACTTATGGAGAGGCATCCCACAATTTCATGGTCTCCTTGTGCTGCACATTGCTTGGACTTGTTGCTAGAGGACATTGGGAAGATTGGATGGGTGAAAAGTGTGGTTGGAGATGCAAAAAATGTTACCAAATTTATCTACAACCATACTTGGCTTCTTTCCTTGATGAGAAAATTCACAAATGGCAAGGACCTTGTGCGACCAGGAATGACACGATTTGTGAGCCACTTCCTCACATTGTAAAGCATTCTTGGTGCCATTGCTCATCTCAAGCAAATGTTTGTATATGATGCTTGGTTGGAGTCCCCATTTTCCAAAAAACATGAAGGGGAGAGGATTGTAAGCATAGTTTTTGACAATACATTCATAAAAAATGGGGAGGAGTTGATCGAGGTAAGTAACAAACACAAAAATAAACTTCATACAAGATAATATATTTGCTATTTTTTTTTAGGGGTTAATTTTGTAATAATTTAAAATTTGTTTTCATTTTTTTAGATGACAGAACCTTTGGTTAGGGTTCTTTGTATGGTGGATGGAGAGGGCATGCTAATGGGTTTCATTTATGAGGCCATGGATAGGGCCAAAGAGGCCATTTCACGTTACTATGGCGGAAACAAAAGAAAATATGAAATCATTTGGTACATCATTTATCACAAATGGACAAACCAACATCGCCAACTGATACATGCCTTTGCCTACTTGAACCCAAAGTTCTACTTCTCTGAAACATTTAAGGCTGATGAGGAAGTCATGGCAGGTCTTGTCACATGCATCGATAAGATGGTGGTTGATCATGACATGAGAGACCAGGTTCTTGATGAGTTGGAGGTGAGATTTGTTACCTCTTATTTATGAATTTGCAATGTTGACTATCTAGAAACATCCATTTTACATACCTAATAAGTTGATAACTAATTTTCTATATTTGATTTAATTTTATTTTTATCTATTCAAGGTCTACAAGGGTGCAGAGGGGAGACTCTTTTCCTCACAACAAGCAATTGAAAGGAGAGGAAAACAACAACCAGGTAAAAATTTTGTTCAATAACACAAGATGAAATTAGAAACTTGATTCTTACACTTTTTACTTTGTTCTTATATTTTTTAAATGTATTTTTGTAGATTTATGGTGGGAGAACTATGGTGTTAAAATTAATTTACTGGTCAGTCTTGACCAACTACACACAACAGTATAAAACTATAAATATCTATTAGACCATACATATGCAAATCAACTGTAAAGTTGTGCAATGCCATCATAATCACATCCCGACCATCCACTCCTAAAGGGCATCCATTGTCAAAGTTTTTACATGTCGGAGGAAACAAAAGTAAAAGATATTTGGCATCTTCACCAGCTCCAGTGGGGAACAATGGAGCTAAACAGAGAGACTGGAAGGATCTTCACTATGATGGCTTGTTCTAGCTACATTGTTTATCATGGCATACACACTGGAGTAACCTGGACTGATGATGACAGAAAATTGGGACAACACACTCCTCCCTACATATTGGCTATTCCGTCACTTTTTGCAGGAGTTGCTTTACCACATTCCTTTATTATATCCACATGCTGACTTTTAGCTACCAGAAACTCATTACTAGCTGCCAAATGGAGGATAGAATTTTACAATAAAGAAAGTTGATGACCATTCTCACTTATTTGACAAGCAAGACCCTGAATGCTTATTCCATTACTTTTAAGTTTTAAGGTGTTGAGGATATTCACATTTCCATGGGCAGTTTCAGGTTTTCTCTGAGTTAAAACCAACTCCTTGACAGCCAGGGGGTTGCTACCAAGCTGTGGGATACTTCCAGTAAAGTGAGAGGTAAATGAACTACTATAGATGTAGGTTGGGAGATATAGGGAATCCATTGGGAGTATGAGAGTGTGATTTACCAATTTTGGGGAGATGTTGAAAAGTTCAGCCAGAAAGGAGAGAGAATAGGGCACATAGAAGGTGCCATGTTTGGCATATTGCCAATATTGATTGCCAAGCCAGGGAGGAGTCCTGATGAATTACAAGAAGCAACTGCATTTGTTGCATCTGACAAACAACGGACATATCATTGTGATTAATCCTGGTAGATCCTACAACCTTGCTATTGAGTGCCCACAAACTAGGACTAAAACAATATCATAAAAATCCCAAAGATGAATTTAGGATTATCAGTGTTCCACAGGGACACGTCCCCCCCAAAAAGACCCGCGTTTCCTAGAGGGGGACGTCTCGGAGACTTGGGGACTTGGGGGGACGTCCCCCTACCAGCCCACCACCAGCGCCACCATCCCGCCACCAGTGTCGCTGTCTCCAAGACACCACTAGGACTTCGAGGATGTTGGGGTGTCCTCAAGACATCTAGGGGACTCCTAGTTGTCTCCAAGATCTATAATTCTTATACTTATACATCTTTTTATAACTATTTTTTCAAGTACTACATGTATTTCAGCACCCTGCCGCCCCCCCACCGCCGTCCCCCTGCCGTCCCCCCGCCGCCCCCAAACTTAGACCCCACGTCCCCGCGTCCCCGAAACGCGTCCCCCCGTCCCTGTCCCCGTCCCTGAAACCCCGTGGAACACTGAGGATTATAAAGCAAATATAGCCTTGAAATCACCATTTTTCCAGGAAGCGTGTCCATAAGAGTTCCGAGTGTCTCTAAATACAGAAGAGGGCATTAGTATCTATAAGTATGGCAAAACTTATTGTCATAGGCTCTTTTTTATGGAAATATTATGTGATCAATGGACCAGCACCTAAATACATCCAATTTTGGTGTGTACTCACAATGTGGAGCTGCTCACTTGATAAATTTAGCTGTTCTGAGTACTGGTAGTATTGGAGCAGCATTTTATTAGTTTTATAGTGGAAATTTGATAGTTAATTTCTCTATCGGATCTCTTTTTTATTTCCTGAAATCTAAATTTCTGATTTTTCAGATAAACTTTGTTTCCATAATTCATAGCTCTCTTTGGTGTATTTCATTATTGAAAAGCACTATATGAAATCCTGTCATATTAATACTCAGAGAAGAACTTGCAAGTACTGCAAAATCATAAGAAACTTGTACTGCACCTCTGTACTTGCACTACCATCCACCCATCTCCTTGTAATTGTTGTAATCCGAAGCCTGCTTTGGCCATCTGTATGCTGGTAACTGCATTGTAAAAATTCAAACGGAAATATTTACAACATTTGTGGATACTCTATGTTACTGTTTTATTTAGCTGAACTGACAAGAAACAAACAGAATTTAGGACATTTAACAGCATACTGTGTCTGAAACTGGATGTAAAATTGCTGATTTCCAGCTTGCAAGGCTGCATTAGAGCGTTCACTGGGTGCAATGTCAAAGAATACCGTCAAAGTAGTGTTTTTGTCGAGTCCACACATCTTCCAGGATGTTGTATTTCCCTGGCCAATTATAGTGTCCGCACAAGATGGCCCTTTCTGCAAAATACACCATTTATAAAACAATATTAACTGCAACATCATTTCAGATGAGAACAGCATGAATGAATTTCTTGCATTTTCTACTGACTTTTGATTCCATTGACAAGTCAGAATAACTAAGATAGTGAAAAATAAACAGATCCCAAGGCCCGTAAAATGCTTATTAAAACTTGGAACTGGTGTGTTCAAATAGCCCAAGCTACTCAAATTAAAATTTATGAAAAACATAAGATCAAGTCTAGCATAGCAAGAAGTGGTTAAGAATGAACCTTTTCCAAAGATGCACATGGTCCTATGATACCTTGAATCTTTACATCCTTAGAACAATTAACTTCAAAGGTGCCACTGCAATACAACAGTATGTTACTTTAACATGTTGCATAACAGTTTTAACTTATAAAGGCGTGGTAAATGTCTAAAGAAAGATGGTACGCTAAAAATAACCACTGCTGAAATTTTTCATGTTTTAAAAATAAAACCGTGGTAAGAGGATTAACATAACATCAAGAAGTCTGGAAATTGATAATTCATGTAGAGATAATTATATTTAACAAAAACGACAAATTACATGCCAGAAGTCAGCTAGACTTGCAATATGAATTTCATAGAATAAACTCTAAAACAAATTATAAGAATTTCACCAACAAAGCAATGCCAGTAAAAAACTAATATCGTTAGCAAGATAGCTATTACATTATACAGAAAATGATTACATAATTTACAACTTATTGTGCAATATGTAAAATAAATACAATGATTCACTGTATTCCTGTTGAGATGATGGATTGCACAGCCCCTGAATCTCCGGAATCTTCAATGAAGGACTTTAGCCATGAAAGATAATCAACCACAAAGAGAAGTGTTGCAACAATGGAATGCTGATTAAAGATTCTATTGATAATATGATTGATATGATATATTGATATGATATGTTACAAATGAACAAGATGCCTGATTAAATAGGCAAAAGGTAAACCCTAATATGCATGAGATGTTGCCAAGTGTTAAAATCTAACATGTGACAACATGTGAACCCTATCTATATGATCATTAAATGATGAGATAAGTTCTAGAAGGAATCTTATCCCACAAACTAGGAAGGAATATTATCCCATTTATTAAATGATGCAACCTAGGACTAAATGATTTATGACCTAAGTTAACTTATGCTAGTGTAATAATTAATTAATTAATTACACCAACACCCCCCCATAAGTGCAACTTAGGGAGGAAAATGCAATGATTATGCAAGATAATGATGGTTCCCGGCTACGAGGCCATGTTAGGTACCCATGTACATGAAGATGCAGAAGATCTCCCACAACCGGAGAAAAGGGGAAAACCCAGTAGGAACAAAACCCCTCTCCAAAAAGGAGATGAAAAAGAAAAAATGTGAGAATGGGAAAGATGGAGGACTCCCAAATACCCCCCAAGTACACCATCCGTCACATGGATACAATAGAGAGACTAAATAGCCCCCCCAGAAGATGTGATCACCTGCAAAGATGGTAAGTGTCTGAAGACAAAACATGATCCAATGCCGACAAACAACTTGTCTCCCTTTCGGAAGAAACAAAACCAAGTGCAAGTGGAGAGATGCTTCCCATTCCGGATAGGAATTGAAGGAAGGAAGGATGAAGGTGGATGATGGTGTCTCTGAACTCTGCTCAGGTGTCTCCTTGCCTGAAGATGAAGATGCCACAATCAAGGAAGAGGGTGACAAATCAGGACGATGCAGAAACTGATGCTGAATAATATCCAAAGACAAGGATAGAATGGATATGATGGATGTGATAGAGACTTGATAGCCCCCCCTGAATGAAGTGTCCTCAAAACCATTGAAAGAAGGCTAAAGCAAATCCAATGGTGGATGCTGAAGAAATTGCAAATCCTGAAAGGAGTAACAGGGAAGAAGTCTCGAATAAGAAATCTCTGAAGAGAAACCAAGCGCCTCCATGATGGTCTCTGAATTCCCAATCAAGGTCGAGACAACAGAATGAGGAGACTCAAAACACCTCTCCAAAGCCAAATCTGAATAGAGGAGTGATATCCCCTCAAGAATGTCCTCCAAACTTGTAGAAGGAGCCAAGTTAGTGATACCTGAAACGAAACCATCATGTGATATCAAGTCTGGAAAACTGAATGTGTCCTGATGGATAATGATAGTGAAGCCTCAAGCAATGATTCTGGACAAGGAATCACTGAATGTGAAGGGATACCAACTGTCTCTGATGAAGGAGGACCAAAAGGAACCTTGTCAACCTCTTCGGAAAAATCAAGGTAATCAACTTCCTGCACAACAATAACATCATGGGGTACTTGATCTAAAGAATGACATTCTGAATCATGACCATCGGGGAATGGTGGAGTGTCTGAATCTCCATAGATCTCCCAAAGCTTAATCCAAAGGATGTGAGGACACTCACAATGATCAATAGATCTCAAAACATCGCAATCAACTTGCATCGCAATGATTTCCAAAACAGTGTACCTACTGCAACTCCAAGCAAATTTTTGAACACCTTCACTTGGACAGGGAACTATACCATATAGATGAGGCAATAGATGAAGTGACTGAAGATGGTGGCAGATCCCATCTCGCCATTGCGGATAGTTTCCCTTGTGCAACATAACCAAAGAAGGAGAGTAATATGCAAGCCCCATAATGAAAATTTCTCCAAGAAAATCAAAGAAACTGACCTTCAACAGAAAAGAAATACTTCCAAATACATATGCAACTGAGAATATGCCTCCGAGATCAAGAAATTCTACTTCAAGCTTCAGGATGTCTCAGGAATCAAAAAATCAATAAAAGATACCTGGGTCTAAAACCAAAGAAGATGATTGGACTGATGAAAAAATGAACTGAAATATCTCTCGAATGCCGCTGGAATCTCCAAAATCCGACAATCTGATGCAAAGATATGCGCTTTTGAGTCCAGAATGGAGGGTTGACTTCAGTTGACTTTAGAAATTGATAGCAGAAAAATACTACAAAATAGATGGCACCACTGGATAGTGCTCTGAATTCTCTTTCCGTCAATATCTTGTTTGCGAATTTTTGATATTGTGGCGCGAAGATATGGCCCTCGGAAAAAAAATTGCAATTTGAAGCAAACTGGCTAACTAGGTGCAAAAATGAAGCACCTGGGGCTAAAAAAAATAAGCCCCCGATCGTTGATGTGACCGCGGGGCTAGGGCATTGGCAAAAAAAAATCTCCGCCCGAATGGCGGCGTCGGAGTGGCTACAGGGTGGCGGAATGAGGTGGCGCGGCCGGAGGGAGGATGCACCGCCGGAGACTAGCGGAGCCCCCGGTTACTGATGGAACCGAGGCGTGGGCGAACGGAGAACATTCGGCGAGGAACGGCGGCCGGAACAGGAACAACACCGATGAACGGCTGCCGGGAAGAACACCGGCGGCATGTGGACGGCCCGCAGAGTGACACCGAGGTGATGTCAACGGATGACGCAGGAGGACCGACAAGTTTGCAGAGGTCGGTGGTCGATGAACGAGCCGACGGATGCCCGGTGACGTCGGCCGATGGGACAGGGCCGACAGCAGGTCGATCTGCAGACCGACAACTAATATATATTTTTTGAATAATGTAAATTACAATTCAAAAAATAAAAGCCTATAGAAAAATATGCCGACGGAATTAAATAATTAACCCCAAAACTATAGCTTGCGGAAAACTTGAATATTTCTGCCGACCATAAATTAAAATTACCAGTCACCCTGCAGAGAATGTAATTTTTGCCGGAACTATAGAAAAATTGCCCAGAAAAATTGCCAATAATTTTTTTGATTTTTCTAAAAAAATTTTGCCTTGATGGAGGACAGAGAGGGAAGATTTTTTTCAGCAAAACTGTACGGATAGTACAAAAAATTGCAAACCCTAAATAATACCTCACAGGCTCCCGGTTGAATCTACTCCGATTTTGGCAAATGAACAAGCGATCTATGGGTTTTGAGGCCTTCTGGTCGCAATGGAGAGGTCGGAGAGGCCCTGATCTGCACCAGAAATCAGCTTGGCTCCCGGGTAGAGCCAACTAGCCTGCAACATAAAACTCCAAGCCTGCTTGAATCTTGCACTCCAAACTTCCTGGATCTAGGGTTGATGTTTCAATGGACTAGCTCTGATACCATGTTGAGATGATGGATTGCACAGCCCCTGAAGCTCCGGAATCTTCAATGAAGGACTTTAGCCATGAAAGATAATCAACCACAAAGAGAAGTGTTGCAACAATGGAATGCTGATTAAAGATTCTATTGATAATATGATTGATATGATATATTGATATGATATGTTACAAATGAACAAGATGCCTGATTAAATAGGCAAGAGGTAAACCCTAATATGCATGAGATGTTGCCAAGTGTTAAAATCTAACATGTGAACCCTATCTATATGATCATTAAATGATGAGATAAGTTCTAGAAGGAATCTTATCCCACAAACTAGGAAGGGAATATTATCCCATTTATTAAATGTTGCAACCTAGGACTAAATGATTTATGACCTAAGTTAACTTATGCTAGTGTAATAATTAATTAATTAATTACACCAACATTCCCAGTCATTGCTCACTCCTCGCATCCCTTCTTGGACAAATATACATATAGTCAAAAGCCAATCAAAATGTTAGTCCCATAATTTTTTTCTTGACTTTTATTTTTATTATATCTATAGCATTGTTATACAAAGATTATAAATTATAGATGTGTCCTAGAGCCATCGAGAACATCTTCATGTCAAGCACTGAAAAATAGAATCAATCATTTCATGCAGCTCAGAACTCCCATAGCCCAAGCATAACAGTACCTTAATTGCTGTGACTTTCTACCACTGTATCCACAACCCAAGCATAACAATACTGTTTATAGGACTTTTTCTCCAAGTAAAAAGGAATATTATTTTCTCATATAAATGACCCTTTAGAATTAAAAGGGAGATAAAAGTTATTGTCAATTGACTCTTGGTTATAAGTAAGATAACAATATTTAAGTTGCATGTAATTAACCTTCATTAAAAGAGATGGGCTAAAAGGAAAGAAAAGAAGGCAATTTTTTATGAAAGGGAGTGATGGTTTGGAAACCACCCCTTAAACTGTTATATAAACAATTTATGAAAGGCTTGGAAATAATAAAGAGAGAGAACTCAGGATACCAATGGAAGATAATGGATAGACAGGCAGTGGGCATTAGAAAAACAATATATAAAGTATAAACCATTTATGAAAGGCTTGGAAATGGTAAAGAGAGACAACTCAGGATATAATATACACTTGGGATTGTCCTGGCCAAGGCTGTTGTGCATAAGTATATATTGCATTTATTGAAAACGATTCCTCCTAAATTGTGGCCATAGTTTAAGAGGCCTATGTCATAGTTTCTCCGACAGGTGTGAGTAGGCATTCCATAGAATTGCCTCAAATAAGTATCGGTTTTGTTCTTGTTTGAATACCTTAGAAATATAAAAAATATTCATGATTTTTGGGCTCTCTGGTTAAATACATTGAATTTATTATTTCATTCACTAGTTATAAATAAATTTAATATTTATTGTAATGTTATTATTAAAATCTATTATATATGTGTGATAGTAAAGTGTAGAAATGAATCCCTAAAATCTTTTTGAAATATATTTAAAATTAAATAAAGTCAGGACATTGACACACAACATTTGGTATCAGAGCTTAATTCCTACAGCCTATGGCACATATTTCTACTTTTGGCATAATACAGGAATTTATTTTTTTTTCTTATCATCTTTTTTACCTTTGAAAAATTTTATTAAATTTGACTGATCCTTTTTCCACTATAAATAATGCTTCAACTGTCTTATATTTTAATACATATCCAAAACATTTTCTATCAATAGAATTGATATTGGAAATGCTTCAATAATTGTCAAATAAGTGTAGCGTATAGCTGATAAATAATTTTAAAAAAAGAGCCTTCCAATTGTCATATGAATAATGTGCACTTATTATAAAATGTTTCAAAGTAAAATTTCTCTTATTCCTAGCGTTATTGAGACTGTTATAAGACACAATTAAGTAATGATTTTCAGTTGTTTTTCCTTTTAAGAATAATTTGTTAATTTTCTTTTTATTCTGTGTCTCATACATGATCGAGCTGCATGTGTCAACCTCAATTAAAAAAAATACTTAAAACTTCAATTCTTGTTAAAATAAATTACGAATATTGTTTACAATTTTTTGTCTTAAATTGTTGGCTTCATGGTAAAATATTTTATGTTTGAGTTACTTGAAACAAATAAAATTATGTGAAACTGCATAGCTTTTTTAAAAATTGTACTTCAATCTAAGCCTTGCTGGAGAATACGTGGACAATAGGGGTGTGGGAACACGGAAATTTCACCACCCAGTGGATGATATTTCCTTCATGCTACCCTTAGAATATTTAGTGGGACCTACAAGTTACCAATATTTTTTTGTAGCGTTCTACATATCACAACTTATTGACTTACCATAGAATTACCCCCAAAAAAAATTATTAAGATCTATTGTAAAAAATAGAGTGCTTTTTCATCAAAAAAAGGTATGACTATAAAATGTGTAGCTTTCATTAACCATAAGCAATTAAAACATTATATAAAGTGAATATTGACCATAAAAAAAATTTAAGAAGATTACCAAGGGAATTAAATATTGGCTTTGGTTGGAAGCCAGGGAAACCGTCCCTGGCATTTTTTGGGGCATCCCCATTTTCAAGGTGTTTCGAGGATGTGGGACGTCATGGGGCTGTCCCCAAATTGGCGAAAATGCAAGGGATGTCCCAGAAACTTGGGGGCGTCCCAAAAAATTGAAGGGGATAGCTGGTCATCCCCGACATGGTCAAGGGATGTCACAAACGTCCCCACCCATAAAAAAGTAGTTTTTTTAAAAAACCCCAAAGCTTTAAAAAATGATAAAATTGTGAAAATAGTGTGCACCATGAAGGTTTGTGCGGTTTCAAAGGCCTTAATTTGTGCTGGGTGGTGAGAGCTCTACCACTTGACCTTGCCCTATATTACGATAGGGGAGTGCACCAAGGGCGATGCCCCTCAACACCATTGGGATCTCCACTCCCAACCTCCACTAGTTAATGGGATCTCTTGTCACACAAGAAACTTGACTACAATGAGGTGATCTAGGAGTGGAGACCAAAACTAACAACTTAGACAATTACCTTTATGACTATTATAATATTATTGATCAATGTTGAAGTATCATACTATCAAAGATTCAAATGTCATTATTACTATAAAATATGATATTATATGATATATCAAATATGCTTGCAATTATATATATTTTAAAAAAAAATTGCACACATGCACACAAATTAAGTTTAACATTTACTAATTTGTTCATCTCTCATGTGAACTACCAATTTAACACAAATGTTACGTATTAAGGTTCTATAATCTATATATGAATGCTTTATCAATGTTATCATAATATTTAAGATTTTTGTATATATTTTAAGTTTTTCCTATTCTTTATATAGTCATCCCCAAAAATGGCCTGAAAAATCATGGACCCCAAAACGTGTCCCCCTGTCCCTTGCCGTCCCCATTCCGGAAACTTGGGGTAACATTGTTGAAAGCATATAAATAATTTAGACTATATATTTATTTCAAGATTATCGGTGATTGAGTTGTTTGGTAGCAGTTTAATATTAAAGCTCATCAGTGAAATTTGCAAATATTTGAATATTTCATCTCTTGCTATATGTATAAGTTAGATTTTTAAGAATTATCTTACTACAAGTTATTATTTCATATTTATGTTATGTTCATATGCTATTAACACGAGTATGAATATAAAGCTTTATATGGATTGATTAGCATGTTACATATTGGTATATTATATTAGTTATTTATATTATTTTAAATTAATGTATCTGAGCATAACATATTTGGTGAAATCTTTAATCTCAATGTAAGTAGATCATAGGTTCAAAACTACCAAGTACATATATAATCTTTTATATAATGACCTTAAATACTTGGTCATAGTAGATAATGAATCCACCTAATTATGATAATCTTCTATAACTGAATTATGGAAAGCTAACCTATGCTTGAGGTGTATATATAAAGAAGTGCAGTAGGGTTTAATATTTGTGGTACATTAGGTATACCCACTCAATCAATAAATATATCTAAAAGTAGATGTTTATTACATATTTCACATTTATTAAATTCAAAAATGTCTTGCCAAACCTATAGGCTACCTTTCCCTTCTTGGTAAGTACTTTAAGATAAGATCAACAATTGTTGTCCATATGATATCAACATTCTTTCATGGCTTTTATTAATCAAAGGTGACTAAAACATTATGTAAAGCAATTTGTACATTTTGAGACACAACTTGATGTCTAGAAATACAATGTACATGAAATACTTTGTAATTTTTAGAGGTGATTCATTGTTTGGTAAATATTGAATAGTTCAAATAAGTGCTTGTGTCTATCTTACACCTAGTCTAGATCTTTATTAGATTATTTTCATGTTTTGAATTTGAGTAAATTTAATACTCTACTAGGAATAATTGTTTAAGACGATTTGATGCACTTGTAAGATGTAATAAGCAAGAAGTTCTCCTTAGTCATCACATGGGGACATGTAGAATTTATTGGGATTCAACTCCCTCACAACAAAAATATTTTTTACTGCCCAAATTAGACATGGTGTTTAAAAATAGTGTGTACACATGTGTGCGTATGCATGTGTGGGTGTGTATGTATGTGTAAAATTGTTTGCAATGAAAAACATGATGAATCAATATATTCAAGAATAAACACTATTAAAAGAATGAAAATTTAAAACTAGTGTTTAGGATATGAGTTAGGGTGTTAATATAAATTTGAAATATCTTTAGAAAGATTGTGAGAGGATATTATAGACCAGCTAAGTCATACATAATTTGTGTGATTTGCATTTTTTTGTGATAGGAGCATACTTAAAAGTTATAATTAAGGCTCAATGCTTGGACTTTTAGGGATTTGAATGGTACTAAAATTAAATATGGGATATATATATATATATATATATATATATATGAGAGAGAGATTTCTTATAACTATTCAAATTGACCCTAGAAGAGAGAAAACCATGTTTAATAAAATCAAATGCTGTTATTAATCATATATTATTATTGTGAGACTTAAAAAATGTCCATTTTCGATTGAACATGATTTATAATCTTTTAAAAAATTGTACTTGGCATAGGAAGAGAGGATAATCATGTAGTTTGGAATGCAAGATTATCATTTTGTAATGTATTTTGAGTATGTAGATTATATGGCAGTCAATGGTATGGTATGGAATATGCATGATATTCACTAAGCAAGCACTATGTAATCACAAGATAATACTTTAGTAAAATTTATGTTGAAGTTACAAGTAAAAGAATAAAACATTTATATTAATGATAGGAGATCCACCGTATAAATTTGCATTAACTTCTCAATTGCAAATTTATGATGTGTTTCGTGTAAATTTTACTACAGAAATATTTTGAATGGCAACATATTTGTGTTCAATCTTATTGGAAATTTAAAATTGAACTGAAAAGTATTATTGAGAAAAGATCTAGAAAATTGAAAATAGAATTAAAGATGAATTAAATGTTGAATATATTTGTAGACCATTTTTTAATTTATTGATTGAGTGTGTTGTGGGTTATGATGCAGATGTGCCTCATGCTATTGAGAGCAGCAGCTAATTAAAAAATAAGAGAATGACTCATACAAATGACCCTGTAGAATTAAAAAATAATTGATAGTCAGGTGAAAATTTTAATAAATTATCTATGAAAGGATGTTTATGCCATGTTGTGTATGAAATTATTATGCCATGTTTATTGAAATTGATTCCTCTTATATTGCAGCCATTGCTTAAGGGACCTGTGCCAAAAATTCTTCTAGGGGTACAAATAGCTATTCCAAAGAATTGCCTCAGATAAGTATTGATTCAGTTGTTATTCAAATAAATTAAATTAAATAATACTGATTTTGTAATTTGATTCTAGTTATAAATAAATTTAAAATTCATCATATATGAGTGATTGTAAAGTGTGGAAATGAATCCCTAAATCATTTTGAAATATAGTAAAAATTAAATAGACAAAAACACACACGTTAGTCTCTAAGCCTACTAGGGTGGGCACCTAGATCCTTGGCATGGCAACTCTCAATGCATTGTTAATTAGACCAAAGTGTGACTTCAAAAATTTATAATTCAAAATTTATCAACTAAGTCTTTGCCCCTTTCAGATTGTGATCAGTTGAAGGCTTATTCATTTCCTATGTAACTGAGAAATATTGATGTCAGAAGGGAGATCAAACATTTAGGAAACTCTTATATTTGACTATTACACACGTGTGAAACAAGGTCCATGCCTCTAAAATACAAACTGCTCCTAATGCATGTTCTTTTGATGAAAACTTTCCCGTTTCAACTTTAGTACAAGAAAGCCAGGCCAATTTGCACATTTCCAATGAAAGTTAAATTTTAATCAACCATGGACATAACTGTCATTTAATCTACATTCTAGAAATTATAAGCAACATAGCAAACTGATTTATACCAATGTCATTCTTGAGAGAAGGCTTATCCTTGTAGAAACAACCTTCTATTTATGATACTAAAGCAAAAGTAAAGATGTCAGACTATGGCCTTATTCTTCCATCCATAAAATGACCTAAAAAGACAGACTGCAAAGCAGTTTCAAATGATGTTCTGTATGCTATGCAAATAACCAAATGTCAGAAACAGATGTCCCCACAAATTCAGTTTGTGATAATATGTATTACTATTTATAGATTGCGAAAAATCAACAATAGGAAACAAAATAGAGTTTGCAACCAAAATTCCAAACTAGGAGGCAGGCAAGACTTACTTGAAAGAAAGACCAAGAGACTGATTCCCGGTATCAAAAACACGTTTAAAGGAATCCTTGAACACGGAATGTCCAAAACTTTCTGCTAATACTACAAGACCACCAGTTCTTTCTACTGCTACTTTCATTTCTGCAACCCCAACCTAAAATGTGAAAAACAACATTGAAACAAGATTAACCAGTTAAAATTCTTCATTACTATTCATACAAATCATTAACCTTAACAAGAAGCTATATTCTTATCTTTAGCTATA
>VDFB02336160.1:0-26693 GCA_007258455.2 Sequoia sempervirens
TGCCCTCAAAGTACAACTCATCAAAATTCTCTGCTTTCTCAAGAAAGGCGATAATTTGATGGTCGTCATTGAAAATCTGCCAGTTCTCTGAATTGTCAGGTACACTTGGGCAGAAAACAAACTCTATGGTGTAAGTAGAACCTTGAAAATCTTTGTGTGGTACCAAGAACGTGGTGGAGATTGCGAGGGAATCAGCTCTAGTATTATATTCTCTGGGAACAACAGAGATATCAGAAGCTTCGAATTCCTCAATGGAATCCCATACTAGATTACGATAATGCCTAAGTCTCTCATTCTTTGTTTGATAGAGATTTCTTACTTGACATACTATCAACTCGGCATCACCTTGTGCATGAAGATTTTTTATACCTTTTTTCAATGCAACTTGTATTCCCAGCAATAGGGCTTCATACTCGGCGGTGTTATTGGTGTTATCAAACTACAGCTTGAAGGAGAAAGGGAAAAACTTCCCTGATGGCGAAATGAAAACCATTCCTACTCCAGAACTGGTCGAAGAGCAGCTACCATCAAACTCGAGCAGCCAGACACCGTTGGAATCACCAACTGGAACAGTGTCAAAGTCCAAAACTTCATCATCTGACGAAGATTCGTGATCAGAGATGGATAAATCTCCTGATGATGTTTCATCTGAAGTTGAAGAAGTATCATATTTCTCTAACTCATTTTGAGTCGAGGATTCTCCTACCTCATTTGTTTGTAGGTAGTAAGTTCCCACGCTTGATGATTCAAACAAAATCTGAGCTCTGGGATCATCTGACTCAACAACTGAGAATTTTGATTCCTTTTTAGGAATCAACTTTTGCATCACACCTTTTACTGGTATTCTTGCTTCGGACATATCCATACTTAGCTCTCCTCCAACATCTTTGCAGAAATTGCATCCGAGGAGGATACCGTAGGAAGCTGGTACATCGGCCACAAGGACCGTCATCTTTATTTTCTTCTCTGGGTATGCGGCGAATGCGTATTGTGCATCTTTGATCTGACCGATCAATGGCACTTGCTTATTCTCCATGGAAAAACAACGACTGAAGGTTTTAGTCATCTCAAGGCCTAACGCAGTAGCTACCTTGGCGGGCATCACATTGTCAGACGCACCAGAGTCTATGACATAGTTACTCAGCTTGAAACCA
Source organism: Sequoia sempervirens (assembly GCA_007258455.2). NCBI lineage: Eukaryota > Viridiplantae > Streptophyta > Pinopsida > Cupressales > Cupressaceae > Sequoia > Sequoia sempervirens. The sequence goes on from VDFB02336160.1 coordinate 1,155, forward strand.
TTTACAAGTAGGGAGATGAAAAATGGATCAATGCATCCAGAAGCAGTTGGAGGATTGGATACAAGGTTACTCTATGATATTTTGGGTTTAGGAGTAACTGGGATGTCAGGAGGAGTATCCTGACTTGGGGAGATCTTTTTATCATTTACGAACTTGACAAGCCTGTCAAATTGGTCGGGGTTGGCTTTGAGGTATTCAGCCTCGAACATTTGAACCTTGGTTTTATTGGAATGGTCAATGATGTCGAAAGCCTGGAAAGAACTTTGTAGGTTGGAAGTCATAACTTCGCTGATTGGTTTCACAAAAGGCACACTGGTCTTTGGAACGGAAGGATTAGCTTTAGGCATGACAGGAGTTGACGAAGAATAACGAGGTGCACTTACTTGTGGATTTGCTGCTTTCTTAGGTTGCCAAGGGAGGGGAGATCCTCTTTTGGTGATCGTTATGGGTGGCTTTTCTTTTTCTGGAACAACAGCAGCTTGAGCTTTGTCAAGTTGATTTTGTTGATGCCTCGTAAAAACAGCATAAGCGTCAGTCACCAAGTCGTCTTCTTCTTCTTCTTCTTCCATCATTTGCAGATAGCTAATCTTGGAGTCGCCAGCCGATTCAATTTCTTCTTCTAGGAAGAGATCAACATTTTCTTCTTTAGGATATTCGGGCTGAGCATATTCATCTTGTTCAGTCTCATAGTACCCGACAACATTGTTAGCAGGCGAGGCTTCAAGAGCAAATCGTCCTGGAGGTGCTGGGAGACGATTCTGATTTTTGTTGCCAGCATAATTAGGGAAAGTCCTCTTAGGGACATCTTTGTAGTTGTTACCATTGTTGTTGTTCGACACTTGCTTCTTAAGAGACAAAACTTCATTTGCCAACCTTTGGAGCATGGGATCTTTAAAATTTGAATTGGCAGTGGTAGTACTAACATTGGATGTTGAAGAGCCTGAGGCTTGCATCCTCTTATTTCCATTAGTCCCCATCCTGATTTCTCTAGCAATGATCATGTCGTCTTCCAGACTTGTAGCCAATTGGTGGGCTGCTTCAACGTTAACAAGATTTTCCCTACGCAAGTAGAAACTCACCTTAGGTAGTTGAGTGTTGATGAAGAAGCACTTCAGGTTATGATCTGTTGGTTTTGCATCGTTGGGGATCCGTGTCACCAACTTATTAAATTTCACCACAAACTCGCGCATAGGCTCATGAGCCTCCTTACGCATAGTGGTGAGTTGTGCCAATAGAGCATGTGAATCTTCAGTGGGCTTAAATATTTCTTCAAATTTAGTGCAAAGAGTGGCCCAATTGGTGACGGAAGCATTGGGAAGAGTAAAGAACCATTCGGCTGCAACCCCTTGAAGGGATTCAATGAACAATCTTACAGATACATCTTCGTGCTCAATGCCAAGAACACCGCATACTATGTAGAATGTGGATATGTGCTCATCGGGGTGTTGTTTGCCATCGCCTTGAAATTTCGGAAGATGCTTCCTAGATACACAAGGCAGTTCTTGTAAAGGTGGAGTCAAACGGAGGGGACCAAAAGCATTTCCCCACGGTCCTGCAGGTGGTGCGGCCATGACTGGTTGCACAATAGGTATTTGAACAGGACGCCTACGATAAACTGACCAAACACTTGGGATTGGAAATCTTTGGCTACGTGGAGGGAAGCTTATAGCCCGTTGCAGTGGTGACCTTGCTCGTGGAAGAGTAAATGGAAAGTCACGTTGCAACAACTCTTCAAAGAGTGGATCTGTTATTCCTTGAGCCCTCAATCCTCTTGTATATATTCGGTCCGCTAGAATGTAGATCTGAATACAAAGGGTGTTACAGAGTTAACAATATACAAAAGAACAGCAAGAAAAAGGAAACTTATCTACTTCAATCTGAAGCGTGAGGCTCAGATTGCGTATGTAGGTTCCCCAGCGGAGTCGCCAAAAAATTATTGGGTGAAAATTATGTAATCAACTTTTCGATAGATTACACAAGTTGGACTTCAGCCACAGCTATGTGAGATGTGAATCTCTCCTCTCGGAAAGGGGAGGTGCCCTTCTTACTGCTAACATAAGCGATAGTAAATCAAACAAGTAATTACAAAATGTACACGAAATTCACGGAGTGGGGGGGGTGTGTTACATTCATCCTTCTCTCTTTTTTTAGAGAAGATGTTTACAATGCTTCACCGTTGAAAGTTTAGAATTCTTAATAACCTTAAACTAACAACTAGCAATAATACCAATATCTCTATCTCGTCAAAGCGAAGCGTAGAGATACCAGAAGTGATTAATAACAAACAAAATAAAGTAAAAAGGGAAAGCTCACGAAGGCACAAAGTCATTCCGTAGCTTTTTCAGTGTTGGATCTATTACAGACGTACCATTTGCTACATTAGAAGCACAAAGTCTTCTTAGACGCAACAATTCTTCGAACAGCATGAACGATTACAAGCACAAAGTCTTGTAGATCATCCAACAAAAGTATCAAATAGCACGAACAATTACAAGCACAAAGTCTTGTAGATCCTTCGACAAGAGTATCCAAGAGTATGAATAATTACAAGCACAAAGTCTTGTAGATCACTCAACCAGAACATGCAAGAGCATGAATGATTACAAGCGCAAAGTCTTGTAGATCATTCAACCAAATGATAAACAGAAATAAAAATGCAATCTAAATAATAAATGTAACACAAAGTTTACATAAACTACTTAGAGTCCTTCAGATTTTTCAAACTAAATCACTACCAAATCAGATCAACTCACAAAAGTATCGAATCCAACGCAAAGTTTGGCTTGCAATGCTCTTCTTTATTAATCGAATTTCATTCACAAAGCATGAACGCAAAGTTTCACAAATTTGCTTCAAAAAGGGCAGCACTTCCTTGCAAAACACTAAAGGATAATATTACAATGAAAATCCCTCACATTATATAGAAAGAGGGATGAGCAAAATTAGGAAAGAGATTGAGAAAATTAAGGAAAGTTAGGTGAGCGATTTGTGGAGATCTCACCTAACTTTGACCAAAGTCAAAGTGTAATTTGTTTTGAAAATATTACATATTTGGACTTGGTGTAATTACAATTTACAAAATGACATTCAAAAATGTCGAGAAATATTTACAAGATGCATAATGGGATGCACCGGAAATGTCTAACACTGGAGAATAGGGGGCTGCTTCACGTTTCTTTGCATTGGGCACGGAAGTCTTCAAATTTCCTCCTAGTCTCCTGCACAAACTTCTCATCTGGACCAACGGTGCAATCCACAATGGTGTGAATTCTCGTGATCGATCTCATGGCAGATGAGTGAACCTTCTTGCACCTGTCAAGATGCGTCTTCAGGTTGTCCAATGTGAGCCTTGTATCACATATGATGTTCAGCGAAGCTTCTGAGAAGTCTGAACTATCAATCAAATTCATGATGGCTTCCTTGAAGATCAGGGATATTTTTGTGGCCGGCAGGAATGCATGTGGTAGGGATAGGTGACGAGGGAACAAGAGGTGGAGGAGTTCTTGAATCTGGAGGGGTATGAGGAATGTTTGAAGTCACAGGTGATGATGTTCTGGGAATTTCTTCAACTACATTCTCAGGAGGAGAAGTAGTTATTTTTTGATCATGCCCGGGTTCCTGTTGATCACCCTCTTGTCTCTCCGATTCTGGCTCACCTTCAAAGTCACCTTCAGATCCTTCTTCAGAATCTTCATCAGACTCTTGCCCGCTTTCAGAAACCTCTTCGACATCGAAGTCTGCTTATGCTGAATCTTCATCTTCAGCGGATTGGTCGCTTGAAGTTTCTTCTTCATCTGAATCTATCTCCTCTGGAATAGGCTTTTTACCCTTAGAGCGAGATGGATGAGATTCTGTGATTTCTGTCTCTTGGACAGCCTGGGTATCTTTCTTACCAACAGTGAACTTGATCCTAGGACCTCTTTGCGAAGAAGTGGGAACGACCGCTGATTTGTTTTTGTCGCGGAGTTCTTGCTATTGGCGAGCTTCTGCTTCGGACTCCTCTCCTTTTGAGTCTGTTCTGAAACTTTTCAATGCATAACCATGTTTATGTAACCATTCTTCTGTGTTGGCTAGGATTGGCCTCAGCCTTTCTCTCATGCTGGTAACCTCTTTCCTAGACCATTGTATTGCAGGCAACGGCCTTTTAGCAATGCCTTGCTCATCATAGATAGCGTTCATGATATCACCTGGATCCTCAAAATCCTCTAGTAGGTCAGCGATACCAAGATCTCTGATTTGTTGAACTATCAATCTGCAATAGTCCATTTTGTGAATGGCTTCTTCATCTCTGCAATCTGCCGAGATGTCTTCAAAATGGTACCTTGTGTTGGTGACCTTTTTGCAACTTTTTTCGACATCTCGGTAGTCGAAATCAAACCTATACTTGTAGGTTTTGATGGTCATGATCTGCATTTCAGCATAGGCAGACTTAGCTTTTTGTGCAGTTTGGATAGTATATCGGCCGATGGTCGTGGGAACTTGAATCCACGCTTGTGGTTGCTTCTTCGTTCTTTCTACACGACATCAACTGTCTGCATGTTTCCATGAGAACCCACTTATCCGAAGGATAACGTGGTAGCATGTAGGGACAACCAGTGTAGCAGCCTACTCTCAAGTAAGTAAATGTTGGGAATTGGAGAAAAATGCATCCAACTTTACTTACCACCTTATAAGCCTCATCAGATACTCTTCTTCTTTCCAAAGCTGGATCAAAGTTGAAGAGTAAAGGCGCAAAGGAAGCATCAGTGACCCGTCTAAAATGATGAAAGCACCATCATCCAATTCCCTTTTGTAGATAGACGTGGGAATTGTCTCATCACAGCTGCTGCATACACCAGGTAAGAAGTCATGTAGAACTTCAATGTAGAAGGAGTATTGATCAACTGCTCGTGCATCTCATCACTGATTTGTTTGCCCCAGTCGATATGCACCTTCGGCCTTCTTATGATCCTGATGTATTCATACATCTAGTCGTGAAAAGTGGATGATTCCGGCAAGCCCTTCACTCTGTTAGAAACGTGATCATATCCTTGACGTCATCTTTGAAGTCACTTCTCAGGAGTCCTTTCGACCATCTAGAAATAGATGATCTAGGCTTCTTTAACCATTGAGTGTTTATCAACTATTTAGCCTTATTGGGATCAACATCAAAGATCTCCTGTGCTTTTGATATAGAGATGTCAATATATTTCTCCATATGAGGGACCTTGAAGACAATATCAAAGAAGTCGGGGTCGAGTCTCAGAATCTCGTGCCCGGAAGAGTCGATCATGCTTCTGCTTTCTCTGATGTAATGAGATGCAACTTGAAGGACAAACTTGGTATTGTGCGCAGCTGTAGGAAACATTGCCACCAAATGGAGGTTGTTGTGTACGATTGCTCTCATTGAATCAGGAAGAGGCTTTGTCTCAGTTAGCTTTGCGAAGTCAACCAAGTCTTGATGACCAACTTCTATATCTTTTCTCTTCGACTTTGGAAAGCACCATAGTTGGCGGATAGATGCCTTGATATTTGTATTTCATCTTGCCTTTTTCTTTCAAAGAAGAAGGAGGCTTAGTAGCAGTCATCCAAAAGAACTGGAACTCTGATCACTCTTGACTTGACGATCTCTGAAAGTAGACTGCAATCCGTTTAGCCAGAACAAACACCAGTTGTTAGGAAACATGGGTAAGCGAGAAATGAGCACAAGGATGAGAGATCATGAAGCAGATGACGAGGCATGCAAAACGATGCACTTAGGCAGGAAAACGAGGCTCAGGAGTGCACTTGTCAAAAATGAAGTTCATTTGGGAAGAATTGGAGAAAGCCTGAAAAAAGTGTAAGGGCGCTAAAATTCAGCGCCTTTACATTCTTGGAAAATTGCTTTTGGTGCAAGGGCGCTAAATTTTAGCGCCCTTACACTTTGCAGTGTTAGGAATTTTTTTGACATTTTCAAAATGTCACAGCGCTTAAATTCAGTGCTTTAGCATTTTCTTGACAATTTTGAAAATGTAAATGTAAGAATGAAAGGCGAGGGCGCTCATGCTTGACAAAGGCAATTTGTTTGAAACATGAAAACTTTTGAACTTGTTTCCATCCCATTTCATACGCACTCAAAGGTTGAAGGAATTCTCTTTCACAATGATAGATCTTTCCAATGTTCACACCAAAATGCATAGAGAGGGATCAAAGAGATTTCAACACAAACACATTGGATAGATACAAGTTCTCAGAGAACATCGCGCATTGAGGAGAATGGGGAAAGAAACGCGTAGGGTTAGGAAAGAAACGCGAATGGAGAGAAGGGATGGGTGTTGAAAAGAAAAACACGAATGAAGAACACTACACGTAAGGATGAAAAACGCGAATGAAGAACATAACGCGTAGGGAAACAAAGAAAAGAATGCGTAGGGTAAGAAAATGGAAATGGAGGAAAGAAAAACGCGAAGAGAAACAGAAGGAACAAAAACAAAAACGCGTATAAAGGGAAGAAGACAAAACAAAAACGTGTATGTTAATATCGAACACATACAAATGAAAGAAGAATAATGGCAAAGAAAAATGACTTACCAGAGCCAAAACGTGAAGCTTGCTGAAGGAAGAATGGCGAAAATCTTCAAAAATGCGATTTACAGTTGAGAAGCAAACTCGCACAGCAAGAGGAGAGAGAAGAAAATAAAATATAAACAACCAAAATGGCGAATTCATTCACTTAAGTGAAAATGAAAATTAAAAACCTAACTTAAGTCGAGCAATAAATTTAGGCACGAAAAGTGGCACAATTGACGAAAAACGCGAAAACATGAAGAAACGTGCCAGAGCCATGAAAAAGTTTAAGTGCTGAAGAAAAATGTAATGGCGCTAAAATTTAGTGCTATTACACTTTTTGGCAATTTCACTGCATGCAGGGGTGCTAAATTTTAGCGCCCTTGCACTTTCCAGACTTAGCCAATTTTGGCTTCAGGGCAGGAGCGCACTTTTTCAGTGCCACTGCATTTTTCGCAATTTGCTAAGTATGAACAGTGAAACTTCACGAAAGATCTCGTTTCGAAGGTCTTCGCAAGGCGAACATGGGGGAATGCTCGAATTGACTATTCGAGACTTGGGAATGCATTTTGAGGTGGCTTAAAATCACCTCGTTAGGCGTGCTTGAACTTCACGAATCCTAGGAAACAGACAAGTTTCGTAGGGGGTTATTTGTGGAACGAGCATTGCTAGATTCCGTGATAACAATAGGTTAGGCCACATAGGAGAAAAAGGTTTAAAAACCTTGAAGAACAAAAACCTGGTTGAGGGGCTTGAAGATTGTAATCTGGAATTTGAATTTTGTGAACACTGTATATATGGAAAGCAACATCGTGTTTCATTTTATGACAGTCCTCATAAAACTTTTGGTTTGTTAGAGTATATTCATTCGGATGTGTGTGGTCTAGTAGACGTTCCTTCTTTGTCTAAATCAAGATACTATGTGTCGTTCATTGATGATTATTCAAGAAGAGCATTTATATATTTTTTGAAAAGTAAATCAGAAGTGTTCAGTCGATTTAAGGAGTTTAAAAATCTTGTTGAAATTCAGACTGGTAAAACAATAAAATGCTTAAGGACTGATAATGGTAGTGAATTATGTTCTGATGAATTTGAAAGATACTATAAAAACCATGGAATCAAAAGACACAAGACTACACCTTACACTCCATATCAGAATGGAGTTGCAGAAAGGTTCAATAGGACAGTGATGGAGAGAGCACGAAGTATGCTTAGTAGTGCTGGTTTGGAGGAAATATTCTGGGCTGAAGCTACTGCTACTGCATGTTACTTGGTTAATCAGTCTCCAAACTTTGCTCTTGTTGACAAGACACCTATGGAAGCGTGGTCTGGTAAGAAGCCCTCTCTTAGACATATTAGAGTCTTTGGCTGTGAAGCATATGTTCATGTGCTAGATGTAAAAAGATCTAAGTTGGACAACAAGGTTGTTAAGTGTATATTTATTGGCTATAGTGCTAACATCAAAGGATACAAGCTTTAGAATCCTGTTATAGATAAGGTTGTATACAAAAGAAGTGTAATCTTTCGTGAGCTGAAAACTTCCACCTTGGATCTACAGTCAGAGATAAAGTCAGAAAATAGTAAGGATGTAGCAGCAATTCCTCCTACACCAGAGAAAGAGGAATTGAAGATTCAAAACATACCTAAAATTGAGGAGAGATCAAGTAGTTCTAAAAGCTCTGAAGAAGATGAACCTCAGCCTCAGCCAGTGGGGAGGTCAACCCGAGAAAGGAAACAACCAGATAGGTATGGGTTCTCATTAATTGATTCTACTTGTGCCTATGCCTTGATTTCTTGCACTGATGAGCCTATGACTGTAAAGGAGGCAATTAAAATGTCTAATTCAGATTCTTGGTTGGAAGCCATGGAGGAAGAAATGGTCTCATTAGATAAAAATGAAACCTGGAGTCTAGTGCCCTTGCCTAAAGGCATAAAACCTGTGGGCTGTAAATGGGTATTTAAGAAAAAGATTGGTTTGGATGGCAGTGTAGAAAAATACAAAGCACGACTGGTTGCAAAGGGTTATTCCCAGGTAGAGGGAATTGACTATGGGGAAATCTTTTCTCCTGTAGCAAAGCTGACGTCCACTAGATTTCTATTGTCACTTGCAGCAGCTTATGACTTAGAGGTTGAACAGATGGATGTGAAGACAACATTTCTTCATGGGGATCTTGAAGAAGAAATCTATATGTCCCAGCCTGAGCACTTTGTTGAGAAAGGTAAAGAAAAACTGGTATGCAAATTAAAGAAGTCTCTGTATGGGTTAAAGCAGTCACCTAGAATGTGGTACCAAAAATTTGATACCTATGTATTATCTTTAGGCTTTGTGAGATCAAAATCTGATCACTGTGTATACTATAAAGCTGAAAGTGATCGAGTGCTTGTTATTGCTCTTTATGTTGATGATATGTTGTTCATAGGAAATAGCAAGCTAATGATTTCTGATCTTAAGTCTCGGTTAATGCGCTAAGTTCGAAATGAAGGATCTTGGTGCAGCAAGGTATATTCTGGGGATGGAGATAACTAGGGACAGGAAGAATAGAAAGCTTTGGCTCAGTCAGAGTAAGTATATAAAGACTGTTCTAGATAGATTTTGTATGAATGATTGCAAATAGTTAGTTGTTCCAGTCATACAGGGAATGAAGCTATCTGTTGAGGACTGTCCAAAATCTCCTACTGAGATGGAGGACATGACCAGTGTGCCCTATGCTAGTGCTGTAGGCAGTCTCATGTATGCAATGGTCTGTACAAGACCAGACATTGCCCAAACAATGGGAGTACTTAGTCGATTTATGGCTAATCCAGGAAGAATACATTGGGATGTTGTGAAGAGGGTGTTTAGGTATTTGAAGGGAACTTTAGATTTTGCATTGTGTTACCAAGGTAATTCGGTTGAATCACAGAGGACTCTCAGCATTCGTGGTTATGTAGATTCTGATTGGGCAGGGGATATTGACAGCAGAAGATCCACCAGTGGATACATTTTCATGTTGAATGGTGGTGCAGTGAGTTGGATGAGCAAGCGGCAGGTTGTAGTCGCTTTGTCCACTACAGAGGCTGAATACATGGCAGCTACCCATGTTTGTAAAGAAGTTGTATGGTTGAAACGTTTGTGTTCTAACATTGGTTTTGATGCAGGGGAAATAACAATCTTATGTGACAGTCAAAGTGCCATTTGTCTGGCAAAGAATCCAACTTTCCATGCCAGGACGAAACATATTGATGTGCAGTACCACTTTGTACGAGATATGGTTGAGGATGGAAAGGTCAGTTTGGAAAAAGTTGATACTCTAGATAATGTTGCAGATGCATTGATGAAGCCAGTGAGCACAGACAAGTTCAGGTGGTGTGCCAGTTCAATGGGCCTTAGTGCCCATTTTTTTTAGTAAAGTAATTTTTTGCATGCTCTGGAGGTGCCTAAATGATCTTCGTCAAGTGGGAGATTGTTGGAAATATGTGCCTCAAACATTACAGGCTGAAACCTCCTTTAGAGCAATGTCGGTGTGACATTCTGATTGTTTGGCCGACTAGCAATTTGTTTTATCAAATTCTGAACAAGTCGTTGTGACCTAGGTATTGTCTTGCCGAAAGGTCCACTGTGGAGTCTATCGCTGTAGCTTGGTGTATTTGCTATGACCTCATAGCACTCGGGAGAGCTTTGTCTGAAAGGCCATTCATTCATTTATCGGCGTAACTCTTGGCGACTGGAGTTTCGGAGTGGCTTCAACATTCAGAGAGATGTCTCGGCGAAGTGTTTATCTCTCACCGACAGAGTATGTATTGAGGTCTTCGAAATAACCTATATTCACTCGGTAAGATGTCACCGCGAAAGAAAATGTTATGTCGACAATGTTTGCTTGTTTTGTTTCATCGGGAAGACTTAAGTGTTATCTTCGGTATAACTCAAAGCTATTGGGGAAGGTCTTAGCGATAGAAGAAAACAATGTCGATAGGGACTACTCGGGAGTTATCGATATAACTCTTAGACTTCGTTATGAGGTCTGAGCGATAAGCATTTGTCTTGCCGATAGTCGATGGCTATTGGGGTAACTCTTGGCGATAGTCAGTCTTCGGTGAAACATATATAAATCGGTAAGTTCTCTCAGTGATGGACAAATGTTTTGGCGACAAGTGAACACTTCGGAGTAGCATATGAATATTGTTATGAACTCTTGGTGATAGGAGTAAGTCTTGCCGACTTTCGTTGGGTGCTCGGTAGATATGGGAACTTCGGTGTAACCTTAGTGTTTCGCCATGACCTTCTGGCGAAAGGGATAAGTCAGAACGACTACGTGATGACTCGGTATATCTGTTGGAGCTCGATATAATATCTTGGTGACTACAGAGGCTCTTGGTGACATCAGTAAGAGGTCAATGTGGCATCGGCGAGACACTGTTAGTGTCTCACTGAGATGCCAATGTAATTCAAATTCTGTTGACCGTGTATGACTTATGATGTGGCATCACATGGATGAATTAGAAGAGCCGAATTGGAACCGTTGGGAGTCTATTCGTTGCGACAGTTCTGTGAGGGAGCTCGACAGTCAAGGAATGCCAGGGATATTGTTGGAAATTATAGATGTTTTGATGTTGGATAGTAGTTCGATCAACAGTGAAGTGTGAAGAATTCAAACTGTATCAGTGAAGGATTAAAATTTGTAAAGGCTATAACCTAAAATTTTTCTGTTCGAAGAATGTACATGATGAATGTTGTTGTATAATGACACTAGAAAGATAAGTTTGGAATTGTATGTAACTTTGATTACTGTAATACAAAGTGATTTCTCTTGGTGTGGTGGGTTTTTCTCCCGTAAGGGTTTTCCCACATATATCTGGTGTTCATGTGTGTTTGTCTAAATACTCTATTTCTATAATCTATCTCATAGTGCATCTCAATTAGACTGTAATTGAAAATTTAAAAGTACTTTTGCATTCTTTCCTGAGGTATTGACATTAGGAAAATCGTTTTCTGCATCTAGTTTGCCTTACAGAGAAAGGTTGTCCAATCTCAAGTGGATTTTTAAAATTTTGTAAACCACAACCATCTAGTGGACACAATTATGAAGAGCGGAATATACAATTGGACCAATAGAAGGAAAGGGTTCAAAAATATGATAGAAAGAGTAGATAGGTTCTTACTCCATGGGGATTGGTTAGCAGTCCCACTATTATATGGATGTATCATCCTCCTCGCCACTAGCACTTGTTGACCATTTCTTGAAAGAATTAACATTTTTCTCAAATTCAAGACCATTTGTATGTTACTTTGAGTTTAAAATTATGTGGATGAGAGATTCATGCTTTCTAAATAGTGTTCAATTTTGGCAGTCTTCTACCCCTAGGCTGAAGGGAACAAAACTATTCCAATTTCATAAAAAAATAGAGTATATAAAAGCCCAGCTAAAGCAATGGAACATTATGTATTTTAAATATATTTATAAATAAAATGAAAATGTGAAGATAGAGTTGGCATACCTAAATTAAGTAACAATTAGAAGTGAGACAAATCAAGAATCATACTAGAAGGAAAAATATTTGAAGTGCCAACACAATGAAGTGCTAACATGAGAGGAAGTTTATTAGAAACAAAAATCTAGGGAGGGTTGGATAAAGGGAGGAAACTAAACAGATCACAATTTTATGAGGATCATAAGAAATACAAACAAAATCAATTACATCAAATATTTAATACTATTTAAATATATGACATCATATAGAATATTAGGATATTATTATGTTATAAAATTTGACATTAAGACTACATGTAGTATGATGAATTATTTTGAAAAATATGAAGTCTAATGAAGACAAGGTTGAAAGCTCACATCCAATATTATAATATATAAAAGATAGAGAAAGGTGCTTCTTGTTATGATTTTTCATACTTATTATAATATTATAACTAAAGATCCTTTTTAAAATTTATTGAAAAGCATTTTTTCTTAAATAAAAAAATGGTTAGTATATTAGTTTTCAACCTATTTTTTATCAAGTTATGTTGTTTGAGTTTTAGCCCATTGTAATATCTCTACACAATAGTCTTGTGTCTAATTAGAAAAAAAAGGTGAGATTTTTAGGTTGAAATCCTATTATTTTGAATTATAAAAAAGAATTCATTTAGAAATGATAAATTTTTGTTGTCTCATTCTTAACTACAAGTTAATCCCTTAGAAGACCTAGAGGAATTACAAGGCTTGCATGCTCTCATTCAATATCCATGTGTTCTTTGAGAGACTACACAATAGTAATAATGTGACACAAGTGTATATTATGTAGAAACCTATGCCAATGTTTAAAATAACATGGGTAGGTCATATTTTGAGGTTTTGGATTCTTCTCCTAGAGAGAGTTGTTTGGCATCTCTAAACGATTTGGAGTGACAAGAATAATAGGAGTACAAGATCCCTAGGGAGAGCAAGAGAAATAAGGTGATGGAGAAATATAAGACTAAGCCCCTTCTTGTGAGTAAATTAAACATGAAAGGTAATAAAGGGGTCACTAGAGACTATATGGATGTTGAAGTGTTAGATGAGAAGAATGATAAGGAGGTCAAGCAAGAGAATGTCCAAATGGAGGAGTAAAGGGTAGAGAGGAAAGGGAAAGAAAGTCTTGCTAATTCTTTTATGGGGGTTCCTTTTCCAAGGATTTTGGATTCCTCTCCTTCCTTAGACATATTGAGGAAGATTCAAGAGGATATAGACAATCGACACTCAGTGAAAAAGTTTTTTGAGGAAATCAATCAATTGAATTTGAAAATGACCAGTATGGAAAAAATGATGGGTGGTCAAGGATAGGTTTAGAGGGAGGTTGGAAATATGATGTTTCGATGGGATTTTTTTTCAAAGGTTAGTAGGTTGGAGAAGGAATTAGTTGATATCAAAGAAAGAGGGATTTTCATGCTTGGTAATTCAAAAGAATGGAAGGATGATTACAATAGTAGACTAGTCACCCTCAAGAAAGCTAATGAACATAAAGGATTGTCTCAATAGGGTTATTCAGGTTAGCAAATTTCCTATCTAAAGTAGTGGCTTTGGCATCAAGATCCTAAATGAGAAACTTAAGGAGTTAGATGAAGGCCCAAGATATGTATGAAAGATAAGACTCTCTATGCTAACAAAAATTTTAAGTCTAGCCCTAGCATTTAATTTGGTGATTAATTATATATTTTACCCTAATGTTATTTTACACTTTGTGGGACCCACTGGTGATGTGGCATCCTATGTATGGAAGGTGACATGTGAAATTTGAAATCTAAAATTGTGGAAGTAGGCGTCCAACTTTGGAGGTGCTAACTTGGTGGCTTTTATCATAAATTGTTATGCCATGCTTTATGATAAACTATGACAACTTGCCATGATGGGTTATGACAACTGTAAGAGTCATGCATAGCAACTATAAGCTAAATTGGTGGAGGTGGGCATCCCATTTAGGAGGTCCTTAATTTATGCTAATTTATCATATGTCATAAGTTAATTATGGCTGATTATGACAATGTAAGAAATGATTATGTTAGTTGCATTAGCAAGTGAAGATAGTGCCTTGCATGTTGTCCTTGTTGTTTGGATGCATGCAGTGAAGAGGATGTTAACACATGAAAGTTTTAGGCATCTATCTTTGAGCTCTATAAATATGAGCTTGCTTTAGGAGTTGTGGGAGAGGATAATTTTTTATTGTAGGGTTATGTTGTCAAAGTTTCTCCAAAAGAGCAAGATGTAATCTCCATGTTAAGGTTGTGAGCCTGCAAGTGTATTGCAACCCTTTTATTACAGATTAATACATTGGTTTGATGCTTTTGAGTGTGTAGGTTTTTACCTGAAAGGTTTTTTTTTAGAATTGTGAAAAACACGAGCCATAGGATCAAACAATGAACAAAGACACCTTCCACTCAAGAGAGTTGCAAACAATAATATGCAATATCCTCAACAAGTAAAAGCTACATAATGAACCTCAAGAATCTTCAAGGAAAACAAGAGTCTTCAATTTTTTTAGATTTCTATCAAAGACATGATAATACAATGAGGGTTGAGTTATATATAGGAGCAACCCTAAATAATAAAGGGATTAGATCATGAAAAATGTCAAAATCTCATACAATGAGATAGAATGATCTAATAATAGCTCTCTAGTTAGCATAAAAAATCAATCCTAAGTTTAGCTTAAGTGCATGAGAATAAATTAGACTAATACTTAATCAAAGATTAATTAATTATTAGCTAATGTATGATTACTATAATACCCCCCTTAAGATGAACTTAGAGAGTAGCTAAAAACCCTAAAAAGAGAATGCATGATGGGTCTCGACAAACAAGGCCTAGTGAGGTACCCATGTACAAACAATCAAATCTCTCACAACTGGAGAAAAGGAGAAAAAAACATGGGAAAAACTCTTCTGCAAAAGAGAGAAAAATGAATGAAGGACTGAAAAGTCTTCAAAATAGGTGAAGGACTAAGAAGCCTCCAACCAAAACAGTGTCCCAAAAGAATAGGAACACATAGAACATCATTGAAGCACAAAGAAGTTGTAGAAAATTGTTAAATGATGACTAATATAGTGTTGAAATGAATAAACCCTAGAAACAACAACGCAAGAGTGTCCATATGGTAAATGCTTCATCTCACCAAAATGCATGGGTAACTAGCTACTAATGTGTGTTGCATCTGCCTAGTACATAGGAACAAGAACTAGATACATACATCACTCAAAAAATGAAACCAAGGAAGCATTAGCACCAATATTAGAAACCCCCCATAATGTTGAAAAGGGGGAGCCAAAATAGGTACACTAAAACTGTGTGAAACCAAAAAGTGCATGTAAGAGAAACAACTTGCAAATAAAAAGGGTGTGCGAACTAAGGCACATACACATGATACAAGAATCACTAGGATTTGTTGTTGTTGTGGAAGGGACACTCAATTGACAATGGTGTGATGGAAAACCAAAGGTAAATATCAACCCCCCATGGAACTATATCATATAGTGCGAGTGCAAAAGGCACAATAGGATGTATGAATTCCCCAAAAAGTATACACCAGAATGACACTTTATCATAGTGCATCTAAAAAACATAAAATACATGTGAAAGATGTCTATGATGCCCAAATAGGATAGACTATTGGAAATACATGTACAATAGCCAAAAATGACTCATCCCATGCAAACATGAAGTTTCCATGAGCTAAAAATCCAAGTAATTTTCCAAAGTGTGAAAACACAAAAAAAATTGAATAAAATGTTCTTGAAGAGAAATCTAGAAAAATGACATGGATTTCTATGAAGAGCTTTGTGAGATTTCTTGAACGCCATTGGAATTGTGAAAAACAAAGACACAGGTCAAAATTTATGAGCTCGAGAATGAAAAAAACACCTCTGACTTCAACAGGCTGTAGAATACACTAGCCAAAAAAATAGTGATGAAACTACACCATTGGAAATTTGATGGAACTAGCTTTTTGATGATATCTCATTTTCCCATTTTGATATTATACGCCCAAGTTATGGCCAAAATAAAAAAACTCCTTTAGGGCCAAAGAAGGGTCTTGAAGGGGCCCTTGCCTTGTAGGTTGTACCGCTAATGTCAGTATGATGTCATGTTAACATCAATGGAATATTCTCTAGAATATTCCCTTGTCGTTAGTGAAAAAATCCGGCCCCTACAGAAAGTTGACGAACAAAATATACCTTTGTGCATAGAATATGCGCCCGCCATGAAAAAGTTGACATCGCCTAAAAAAGAAGTCATCAAAAAAATCAAAATTGTCAGTCGACGTGGAATATGTGCTGAGAATATTTTAAAGATTTTTGCATGGGTTGTGTGTAGAAGGATCTATCAAACGGCGGTGGGCATTGGAAGCACCATCACTAGGGTGTTATTCTATGAGCGGCACTCTTAATAATGTTGAGTGTTGTTGTTGTTGTTGTTTTTTTTTTAACGAGGGGAATTGGTTGCAGCACGACCCCCCATATAACCCCCACTGCCGGTAAACTTTTTTTACCGTGACTGGCAGTGCTGGCGGGACACACCAACCGGTACCATGGGAGCGCCGGAGAGTCGAACCCATGGTGGGCGCCCTGCGATAGGGAACACCTTAACCAACTGGGCTCAGACCGGCACCCATAACGTCGAGTGTTGTTAAAAGTGCTTTTTAATTTATTTATTTTCGATTTTCATGCTTAGGGGCCGTACAAAGGCCATACAGCCCTTGGGGCAAAAAAAATTCCTCAAAAGCTCCTAATGGTCAAAATGGACAAATTTATAGTCAAAATTCATTGAATCAATCTCTTGAATCCAACGATGAGGTCCTTTTTGTGCCAAAATGCACGTAAAAATCACCCACCTCCAAAATTTACAAAAAAAACAATAGAAAATCTAGATTTGAAGACTATAACCCTTGTTAAAGAAGAAACTCAAAAATCAAGAAGGGGTTCACTAAATCAACATTCTGATACCATGTTAGAATTATGAAAAAACATAAGCCACATGATCAAACAATGAATTAACAAATACACCTTCCACACAAGAGAGCTGCAAACAATAATATGCAATATTCCTCAACAAGAAAAAGCTACAGAATGAACCTCAAGAATCTTCAAGGAAAACAAGAGTTTTGAAAGTTTGAGAGTTCTATCAAAGGCGTGGTAATACAATGAGGGTTGAGTGCTATATAGGAGAAACCCTAAATGATAAATGGATTAGCTCATGACAAGTGTTAACATCTTGTGCAATGAGACATAATGATCTAATAATATCTCTCTAGTTAACATAGAAAATCACTCCTAAGTTTAGCTTAAGTGAATGAGAATAAATGAGACTAATAATTAATTATTAGTTAATGCATGATTACTCTAACAGTTTTCCCCACATATATCGTTGTTCTTTCTCTTATCTCTATCTTTCTTCTATTCTTCTTCTTTAGTATTCTTCAATGTTTAATTTGCATGTTGTTATGTTGCCAAAATTTTCCTAGAACTACAAACTACATTATTTTTCCTCTAAGGATTAATGTGATGGAAATTAAACTATGTATATTTTCGCTTTAAGGCATAGTAGTATGTGCTTGTATCAGGTTGTTGAAATCTAATTTATTTAAAGAAACATAAGATACTGAAGGTATATACTAGTTCTCGGAAGGCTTTTTGAGTTCATCATTTACTTTTAGGATATATATATATATATATATTTTATGTTTGTAAGACTCATATATAATCTCCTAAAGTTGGTTCTCTCTTTCTTCATATGTGGTACACTTGTATGACCCCCTTCATGAAGAGTAAGGTCTCACCTTTTGGAGTGACGTACGGAGGAGCCTATACAACTCTATGGTCAGTGGAAAAGCACTCTCATTATTCTCTTTCTAGTTTCTAACTTTTAGTTTTATTTCAACATGATGTTACATATACTTGGTATGAAGGTATAAGTTTATAATGAGTTGATAATGATTTATTTAGTTGAAATATTATGTTAGTTAAATAGTTATGATTTCTACTTTGTTGTCGATCCATATCTCAATGTATTATTTGATACAATATTATTAGTTAAAAAAGAGGAATATGCTTATTATTATGACTTATTACTTAGAATAATAAAATAAGTTGTATTATATATATTTGTAAATGTAAAAATTATGTACATGTAAATAAAATAAAATAAAAATGTTATTATGTTCTTTTTTTTATACATAATGAGATTTTATATTAATATTGTAAACAAATTACAAAGTTTTCATCTTGCAGATATCCTAACAACTCAACTATACTTGCAACCTATACATCCTTACTGTATAAAAATGTATGACCATGTAGGGTTGACCAGTATTGACACCATTACAATACCCATATAATTCAAAATGTGGGAGTGCATTTCAACAAAATTCCCACGATACCCAAAATCATATACAGTTCCATCAGACGAGGAGACTTTAACACTACCTATCACCTATTAAAACATGGAAATTAAGCTTTCCCAAGAAACACTAGAACCAAACCTACCCGAGGAAGCCATTGGCAGCCACAAAAGACTTGAAATTTGGAACCCTACTGCAGCCAAAGGTTTGGGATAGATTCAACCTCATTTGCAGGTAATCCACACCCATTGTTGCAAGTTGCTTATGTTCCACCAATGTTAGCCCTTTCAGGTAAAAAATGAAAGGATAATATTTCACCACCTCTCCTAGAACATAGTATGAGTCCAAATCTTGTGGTTGTAGTACCCCCATTCCAGGGAGGCAATGTGAAGGATTTCCTCCATGCCCACAAGAAAATCTGAGTAAAAGAGTCTCTTCACCAACAGATTTGCATCCTTCTTCACCATACTAATTTCCAGCGCAATAGCCAGGAACCGGGATGATATATTCATGTCTAGCCTGAAAAGTCACCTGGTTCCACAGGAAACCCTTTCCTAAAACCATTTTCATGGCTGCAAGTATAAGAGGATCATATTTTTCACAATCCGCTTGAGCCATTGATCCATGATCTTCCCTCGAAACGCGATCTGATGGACTGTGTTGTCCAAATGTATTGGAGTGTCTACTCCAATGTTTATCAATGCCTCTACAGATATCTTTACAACAAATTTTGAGCACTCCCCCATTGAGTTGAGAACACCAAAGATAACCTCCACCTCACAAATTTGTAAACTATATCAATGATGAAATGAATTGATAACCCCAACAAGCCATAAATAATGTGTGGTTCATTGCCATATTTTCAAGCCATTATGAAATTGACATGTATTTACCATGCCATGCAAGGAGCCAACTCGTCACCATTGCAAAGACACCATCTTGCACGTATGTATCAATTCACCAAGTCCCAACAGAGGATACGATATGACAACCCAATCTCCCAAGTGCAAGCTTTGTATATCACCTGGCACTTTCATAATTGCGCCAATGTTGCGATCATATTTGACAACTATCATTTATTGCTTGTAGTCCACATCAGCTTAGCCAGCCCCACACTGACCCATCTAGTTGGTCGTTCCCAGAATTATCACCACCACCAAGGTAGCAAGTGTGACACTCGGTGGAATTTCCAAATGTAACCACCACTCCTTTTGGAAACCAAACCATTTCCAAAAGAAACCCCAGCCTTTCCACAACATAATGTGTGGAAAGGCACTCACCCATCTACCCACTAAATCCTCATAGATAATTTAAATCACCATTTCATTTATTGTGTTTTTGTCTTCCCTAATGTTGGGCAACAAATCTACCTTGGAGTTACCTTCTTGAAGGATATGATTCACTAACACCAAATAGAAACATTCCATTGAACCCAGAGCCACTTCCAATCTAGCTGCCAACTTCCAGTTAATCATCTTACATGATCGAAGTGCATTGACAACCAATGAGGAATCTCCTTCAATGAATAAATTCTTGAGCTTTAGATCCTGGCACAACTTCAAACCAAGAATCACGGCTTGCATTTCTGCCATATTATTTGTCCCCTCCGGAAGAGGCTCAACCATTTTTCCCATGACCCTACCATTCCAATCTTTGACAATACACCTAGTCCCTGAAAAACCTAGATTTCCTCAAGAAGCCCCATCGAAGTTGAGCTTATTCCAACCCATCTTCGGGGGAGACCATTGAATGTTTTTCCTTATTTCTTGTGTTTTCGAGCCTCCTTCCCTGATGAAAGAAGGAACCAAAACATCATGTAAACTAAAACACATCCTTGCATCCCATTTAGAGAATGTACTCTTCCTAGAATCTGCATCCCCTACCTTGGAATTAACTAGCTCTACTAAGTAGGCTTCAATCTTATTTTGTAACGATTGTGAGTTCATCTCTTTATTCTAAGAAATGTGCCTATTCCTTTCTTTCCAAACTTCCCAAATAAGCATTGAGGGACTAGCGATCCATAAACTACTATACAATGCTTTTTTATGTAGAATTGGCCATCCCAAGAGTACTTCTGAGAGATTATTTGGCAAAGCAGTCTGCCATTGCAATTTAGCAATCAACCATTGACAACAACTTTGAGTGTAGGGGTAGTTCAAAAAAAAATGGTCACCAGTTTCCTCATCTTGTTTACACAGCCAACATCTGGAGAGGCCCTAAAACCCTATCTTGGAAAACCTATCTGTTGTGAGCACCCGCCCTTGGGATGCAACCCAAGTAAAAATACCAGCCTTTGGAAAACACACCTTGTTCCAATAAATATTACTAGGGAGATTCACTTCCCCATAGTGATGTGCAGAAAGTATTTTGTATCCTTCTTTCACATTATATTCTCCATTTAGAGAGGCACTCCACCTTAAATATTTCCTAACCCCCTTTAAACAAATATTGCATTCAACCAGCATGCCTTCATAAGCTTCGTCTTTTCTAGGCTCTAGGTCGAGTCCCCTCACACTCTTCCACTGAAACTTGGGACTACCCTCCTTAATTGTGGCTACCATGTAGTCTCTTACCTTATCCCCCCATACCTACTTAGTTACAACCCTTACATTCCCTAGCTCAACTTTGTCTGCCAATTTGGGGAATCCTTCCCATGAGTCTTCCCAAAAGGAGGCAACACTACCCTCCCTAACTTCCAAAGTTAAATAATCCACCACCAAATCCCTATAGCTGCATATGAATTTCCAAATTTTGGACCCATGGGGGAGAATCCTAGAGGTGAAAATACTATTATCTTCCGCATCCAAATATTTTTCCCTTAGAATCTTTTCCCATTTGAGATATTTTTTTATGTGGAGAACCCAAACCAACTTTTCTCCCAATGCTTTGTTCTGGTAGAGTAAGTTCTTCAAACCATCCTTGTCTCTATCTTTCCTTCATAGACCTTCTCCCATTTTACTAGCGAATACTTATGTTGATCTGAATTTCCCTGCTAGAAAAAAATCTTCATTTTCCTATTTAATTCTTTGCTAGCTCCTATTGAAAGAGGAAGACACAATGACAAATATGTTGGCAATGGAGAGATCACTGATTTAAGTTTTGTCAGACGCCCAACCCAAGACAACCATCTGTATTTCTAGTAGGTGATCTTATCTTCTACCTTCTCCACTATTGTATCCCAAAGTTTTCCTGACTGCACCCCTTTGGTGAGAGGGAGTCCAAGGTACTTAGAAGGAAGTTTACCTCTCTTAAATTTTAGGATTCTCAGGATTTGATTCTCCCTTCGAGTAGGGGTATTAAAGAAGAATACTTCTAATTTTTCTAAGTTGAACTCTTAATCAGAAGCTAAGGAGTATTTGTCCAAAAATTCCTTAAAGTGTCGGCCCTCCCTCTCCTGAGCATTACCAAACAACATGGTGTCATCAACAAACTGTTGATGTGTGACAACATGCATCCACTTGTGATTTGTACCCCATTACCCTTCCACTACGCCATGCACTCAAGGTAGATCTTCCAAGGGCCTCCGCCATTATGATAAATAGAAAGGGGGAAATGGGGTCCCCTTGTCATAGCCCATGTGAGACATTGAAGAAGCCCTCCAGGGATCCATTCAACAATACAAAGAATTTTGGGCATGCTATCCACCTGAAAATCCAGTTCAACCATTACCTGTTAAATCCAAAGGCATCTGAAATCTTAAAAAGGAAGTTCCAATTAACCTTATCATATGCCTTTCAAATGTCAAGTTTGATCAACATGACTTGATTTTTCATTGTTTGTATGGTGTGAATTGCTTCTTGAACAATTATAACACCATCAAGGATCGACCTGTCGGGAATGAAACTAGTTTTTTCTTCTGAAATGATGTCTAGTAAAATTTTATTTATTTTGTTTGCCACTACTTTGGCTAGGATTTTAGAAATAGTGTTACACAGAGCAATCAATCTATATTCTTCGAGGGACTCTAGTTTTTCCTTTTTAGGGATTAAGGCTATGAAGGTGTTGTTAGTCTTTTTAAGCATCCTACCAGAATTTATGGAGTCTTTAATTGCCTCAATTACTTCCTTGCCTAGGCACTATGTCCCAACACTTCTAGAAAAATCCCATGGGAAAACCATCTGGACCTAGAGCCTTATCTGAGTGGAGTTGGAAGAGTGCCTCTTTGACTTCTTGCTCTGAAAATTTGTTGCTCAACATAATTTTTTGTGCTTGTGTGACTGTTTTAGAGATGCATTCTAAAATTTCCTATTGTACTCCAAGGTTAGACCCTAACTAGTCGTTCAAAATATTATTAAAGAAGTCTACCGTGGTTGTCTTCACATCCTTGATTTTGTCTAGAACCCTACCATCACTAGCTTTGATGCTTGTTATTCTATTTATCTCCCTACATATCTTGGTCGAATTATGGAAGAATTTTGTATTCTTGTCTCCTACAGTGAGCCATAATTCTCTGAACTTCTATCGCCAAAAAATATCTTCTTTTGCCAAGACTTCATTTATTTTATTTAACAATTACTTCTCTTCCATGAAGTGGTGATTGTCCATCCCATTTTTTATTACATTCTCTAACAATTCCACTAGAGCCTCCTCTGTTTTTCTTTTTTCTTCAAATATGTTTTTGAAATAATATTTATTCCAACACTTCAAATTTTGTTTAATCACTTTCAGTTTGGTGACAATGTTAAACATCTTTGAACCCCTAGTTTGCTTTCCTTCCACCAACAATTAATGAGATGAAAAAAGTTTGAGTCCCTATACCACATGTTTTCAAACTTGAATGGACATCTTGCCAGGCCCCTTTCCTTGACAATTTTTAGGGCAACAAGGAAGTGATCTGAGCCCGAACCCAGTAGAATCTTGCTCTCTACGGTGAATGGAAAGAGACTAAGGTTGCCTTTGAACAAAAATCTGTCTAATTTTTTTGTTATGCTAAAAAACCCACTCCTATTGTTCTAGGTGTATTGGTCGTTTCCCATTTGCACATCTATCAACATATTTCTTTCTACAAAGTGTTCAAAATCTATTTGAGACTATAGCTTTCTTGCCACAACATCTTTTTTTTCTGACATTTTTAGGATTGCATTGAAATCCCCACCCAACACATGGTAATCAAAGGTTGAGTTTCCATAAATATTATCCAATTCATTCTAGGCTTGGTGTAATGTCCCCTTCCTAAGCAGTACAATTATGTTTGAGGTTAGCCTATCATTCAGATCCTCATAGGCTGGCATAAGTGTTTAGAGGATCTCTTTTGGCAGTTATCCAACGTTTGGGAACATCACCCCATCAGTTGATTCAGGTTTGGGCCTTAGCAGACACTTTCAGAGTGATTTACAGATACTTACTATTTATAGTAAGTTAGGCAGGCAGGAGCTGCTATTTCTGGCAGGGCACCTGGTTCAGTTGGTCAGCTCAGTTTCGACCCAGTTTGATAGTTTGTTGAGCAGTTGAAGAATAAGGGAGCATTTAATAATAATTAAATGATTATTATTATGATTATATTATAAAGTCACTTTAATGAAATATTAAAGTGTTAATTATTAATAGCATATTATAAAGTATTTATTATTTTATAATAAAAGAGAATTATTATATTAATGCGTATTTTATTACTCATTAAAGGGACGCCATTATTTAATTATATTGCCGAAGTCTTGAAGAAGAGGCGAATTTATATTATTAAATGCATTTTAATTGATTTTTTGAGAAGGGTCGAATTCTTGAGAGAGGATATATATTTCCTCAAAGCAAATCGAACTCATTATGTTGATTATTTGAATTTGTTATCATCTCTCTTTGAGAGCTTTGGGGTTTGAGAAACAAGGGTTTCTGCAGATCATCAGGTTTTGAAGAACGTTCCGTCTTCAGAATCCGGCATACTGAGACCGTGAAATACCAGTTGAAGATTGTCAACAGGGTGACTTCATTCAGAGGTTATGGTTGTGCTTATTGAGTTAGATTCAGGAAGGGTTGAAGGAGATTATTCATCAGATACTTGAGGCGACTTACTAAGATCCTTTATTCAGTGATCTAGCACATTCTTCAAGAGGCCATACTGTTATTAATGCTCCTGTCAGGCCGTATTGTCCTTGTTGAGAGGCGTGTGAAGTGAATAAGGAAAAACGCCTAGTTTTTTGGTCTTTTGGTCACTCCAGTGTGGGCGCCTAGGTCTTTGGAGTCTTTTGCATCTTATTTGTGGCTGGAGACATTAGTTCTAAAGTTGGCCATACCTTTCTTCATCATTTTTGGGCGGCTGCAATAACTAGGTTTTCTCAATAAATGTTGTTGCTTTTTCCTATGCCTATTGATTAATCACAGTTGTAATCATTCAGAAAGATTAATAAATCATCTAGCATCAAGATCTGGTATATATTCTGTAGTTTTTTAGCATTAGGTATTTTATATTAATTTTCCCAGCATTTCTTGCAAAAATTGCAATTTGTCTTTTATATGCAAAAACACCAAAAAATATCAAAATACAGAAAACAAACAAAAACTCAGTATTGCTAGCTAGTGGTCGGGTTGAGAGACACCTAGTCTCTTACACTTGGGGTGATCCCACAATATTGGTTTACAATTTTTGGCCAAACTAGACACTGAACTGATTTTTTCTAACTAATTCTTCACTTTTGGGTACCTATAGTGAATAAACTATGAGGAATTTGAAGATGATGCAAACTAGTGATTTGTGACATTTTGTCTATAGATTCTAAAAAAAAAATTTCAAAATTTTTGGAATTAGATTGCACTTCTTTTTCCATCTCCTTTGAGAACTTTTTTTTCCAATAAACACCATTTTTAAGGAGTGACACTCATCGTATAACACAACATTTTTTCCATGAAGGCTAAAATTCTATTTTTTTCGAATTTAGATTTGTAACTATGATATCTAGTGCTTCCAATTGGTTTCATAGTGTTTTATTGATTTTTTTTTTCTTAATCAAGTTTCAAAGTCAAAGTAATTACAATTCAGACATAGGTGGATCGTATAACGCATAAATTTTTTTGTATGTATCGAAATTCTTTTTTTTTAATTTTTTTGTTGGATCAAGGACTACAATATCTAGTGCACTCATATTTTTCAAATATTTTTTTTGATAATCTTCTATTTTTCGACATGTGCAAAACAAAGAACTTATTTTTTGGTAAAAAACCTACATTCACAAGAAATAA